>JAKZAP010000022.1:13296722-13407385 GCA_023053575.1 Branchinecta lynchi | reverse complement strand
CCGGTTTCCCCCTCCAACTCCCCCCAATGTCACCGGATCCGGTTTGGATTTAAAATGGAGCGGTCTGAGACACGAGTTCCTTCCATATATCAAGTTTCATTAAGATCCGATAACCCGTTCGTAAGCTAAAAATATCTCATTTTTCCGGATTCCCCCTCCCTCCACTCCCCTCCAGATGGTCGGATCGGGAAGCGAGTATTTCTAATTTAATCTGGTCCAGTTCCTGATATGCCTGCCAAGTTTCATCGTCCTAGCTTATCTGGAAGTGCCCGAACTAGCAAAACCGGGACCGACAGACCGACTGACGGACAGAAATTACAATCGCTATATGGCACTATGAGTTAGCTCAAGTGCCATAAAAAGTATGGAACTTCAAATCGCCCATACAAGCCGCCGACAAATATCCTTCTTAGCTGGAAAGAAGAAGAAGAGACAGGTGACTCCAAAACCAAAATGCAGAACAGCAGCCGTGTCCAGAATGAAATCACAGCACCGAGCACGATCTTGAACTCCAACCGATTTAAGTTCACATAATCAGATATTTAAAGAAGAATCTTTATTTGTTTTAATTTTCCAGCTTGAGAGGCTTGAGCCTAACGAGGACCCTTGTCAAGAAGGGCCTATAGCTCTATTAAAATGTAGCTGACTTATCCGTTTTGCACCGTCAAATATTTCAGAGCATGTTAGTAGAAACACCAGGCACTGCGAGGTGTCCTGTAACACCTGAGCCTCGTTTTTGTTGCATGCTGCAGGTCCACTTCTCGGCCGATTCTGGACTGATTCTTTCTACATCCGTTTCTGCACTGCAGCGCTTCCGAGGAAGACGGCAGCGCTCCTCGAGAATCACGGACTTGCTCCCTGACCAAGTCCGTGCTTCCCTGCAAGATGCTGCAGCGCTGCTGCTTCAACCAAGAAGAAAGTGAGTCCAAAAACGCATATTGTGCAAAAGCAAAGAAGTGCTGCAGCAGCGCCATTACAACAAAAACGAGGCTCTGGTGTTTTATCAAAATGCACCCTACGTCATGACTACACATGTCCGAAGTTCGATAACAGACGCATCCTTGGGTAATTGTTATTAGTAAATATCTGTTACGACCCTTTAAATGTTATCCATTGCGGTTTTGAGCCTGAACAGGACCCTTGCCAAGAAGGGCCGAAATATAGTTCCAATAAAATTCAGCTGACATACCATTTCGCACTATCAAATATGTTATCATTCCGCAAAATGTGACACCTAAAACGGTCATAACAGAAGGAATATATTCTCCTAACATTTCAAACAAGAGCTGAAAGCTCATATGGCACTTGTAAGTACAGTTAGCATGTTTGTCAGATACGGTTTGCAGTTTTCAAGGCTGGACATCTCTCCCCGATATTCATTTCATCAGAAAATGGCTTGGTCTAGTAAATCTGAAATGGTTATACCACTCATTGAAAACTGTATCTTCCTCCAACGATGATCGGATCGGGGGGAGGGACTATATTTGCAAGCCAATCTAATAGAGTCCCTAACATGCCTGCAAAGTTTCACGGTCATAGCACATCTGGAAGTACTCTAACTCGTGATCATCGGAATTAGGGAAAACCCCCTCCAACTCCCCCCACTGTGACACGATCGGTCCTGTTTTGTCAATAATAATAATAATAATATATTTGCAAATTGAATGGCAGCCGTTAAGCCTCTACAATGTATCTATGGCTTATGCTTGTTCTTCTCTCCAAGTCCCATCCCGATCTCTCGACTCTAAGCGTTTCAAGAGATTTCTCCCCCCGCCTCCAGCTCCTCCCGATGTTACCGGATCCGTTCCAGACTTGAAATTGATCATCTGAGTCACTTCTTCTTGACAAGTTTCATGCACGTCTGATCACCTGTTCTAAAATTATGCATGTCAATAGAATCTCCCCCATGATCGTCGGATCGGGAAAATAACTATTTTCAAGTTGACCTGGAAGAGTACCTAATATGTCTGCAAGTTTCATGGTCCTAGTACATGTGGCAAGTACCCTTCCGGGAAAACCCCTTCCAACCCCTCTACTGTGACATCCCGATCCCTCGACCCTAAGCATTTCACGACATTTCCGGTCCCCCCTCTAATCCCCTCTCTTCGGATTCGGTCCAGATTTGAAACTGAAAATCTGAGACACTTGTTCCTCACAATTGTCAAGTTTATACATGTCCGATTATCCATTCCAGAGATATGCATGTTTCTAGTTTCCGGATTCCCCTTCCCTCCACCCCCCCCCCGCGATAGCAGGATCTGGGAAGTGATTATTTCCATGTTAATCTGGTTGGTTCACTCATATGCATGTCAAGTTTTATTGTGCTAGCTTATTTGGAGGCGTTTCACCAGATTTCCGGTTCCCCCTCCAGCCCCCCCCCCCCAGTGATCGGATCTGGTCCGGATTTGAAACTGAGCATCTGAAGCACTTGTTCTTGACATATGTCCAGTTGCATGCATGTCTGATTACCCGTTCCAAAGTTATGCATGTTACTAGTTTCCGGATTTCCCATCCCTCCACTCCCCCCACGATGGCCGGATGGGTATAGTGATTATTCCCAATTTCATCTGGTCGGTTCCCTGATATGCCTGCCAAATTGCATTGTCCCAGCGTATGTGGAAGCGTTTCATGAGATTTCCGGTGTCCCCTGCAGCCCCCCCCCCCAAGTTATCGGATCTGGTCCGGATTCGAAATTGAGCTTCTGAACCACTTGTTCTTGACATATGTCAAGTTTCATGCATATCCGATTACCCGTTCCAAAGTTAGGCGTGCTACTACTTTCCGGATTTCCCATCCCTCCACTCCCCCCCAAGATGGCTGGATCGGGGAAGTGATTATTTCCAAGTTAATCTGGTCGGTTTCCCAATACGCCTGCCAAGTTTCATCGTTCTAGCTTATGTGGAAGCGTTTCACGAGGTTTCGGGTGCCCCCCCTCCAGCCCCCCCCCCCCCAGTTATCAGATCTGGTCCGAATTTGAAACTGAGCATCTGGAGCACTTGTTCTTGACATATGTCAAGTTTCATGCAAGTCCGATTACCCGTTATAAAGTTATGCTTGTTACTAGTTTCCAGATTTCCTGTTGCTCCACCCCCCCCCCCCCACGATGGCCAGATCGGGGAAGTGATTGTTTCCATGTTAATCTGGTTCAGTCCCTAATACGCCTGCCAAGTTTCATCGTCCTAGCTTATGTGGTAGTGCCCAAACTAGCAAAACCGGGACAGACCGTAGTTTCCGGATTTCCCATCCCTCCACTCCCCCCACAATGATTGGATCCGGAATATGATTATATTCAAGTTAATCTGGTCGGTTCCCTGATAGTCCTGCCAAGCGTTTGACTAGATTTGTTTGACTTGGACTGACCATCTTTAAACCGTATGTATTCCGGCATTCGCTTTTCTGTACATCGTCACATGGCTCAGTGGTAGAATACTGGACTGGCAACTCAAAGGTTCCTGGTTCGAATGCCGCGTTCGGGCAGCGTTTTTTTTTCGGGTGCCCCCCTCCAGCCCCCCCCCCCAGTTATCAGATCTGGTCCGAATTTGAAACTGAGCATCTGGAGCACTTGTTCTTGACATATGTCAAGTTTCATGCAAGTCCGATTACCCGTTATAAAGTTATGCTTGTTACTAGTTTCCAGATTTCCTGTTGCTCCACCCCCCCCCCCCCCCCACGATGGCCGGATCGGGGAAGTGATTGTTTCCATGTTAATCTGGTTCAGTCCCTTATACGCCTGCCAAGTTTCATCGTCCTAGCTTATGTGGTAGTGCCCAAACTAGCAAAACCGGGACAGACCGTAGTTTCCGGATTTCCCATCCCTCCACTCCCCCCACAATGATTGGATCCGGAATATGATTATATTCAAGTTAATCTGGTCGGTTCCCTGATAGTCCTGCCAAGCGTTTGACTAGATTTGTTTGACTTGGACTGACCATCTTTAAACCGTATGTATTCCGGCATTCGCTTTTCTGTACATCGTCACATGGCTCAGTGGTAGAATACCAAAACTCAAAGGTTCCTGGTTCGAATGCCGCGTTCGGGCAGCGTTTTTTTTGCTCCCGTTTTACTTTATAGTTTTCGACTCCCGGATCCGGGGAAAGTTGATTGGGGAAGTGATTATTTGTAAGTTGATCTGGTCGGGTCCGTGATATGCCTGTGAAGTTTCATCGTCCAAGCTTGTCTGGAAGTGCCCAAACTAGCAAAACCTGGACAGACCGAAGGAAATTATGATCGCTATATGGCACTTGAGTATGCTCAAGTGCCATAAAAAGGATGCGCGAACATACGTTATCTGAGCCTCGTTTTTGTTGCAATAGCAGGAGATGCAATAGCGCTGCCGCATCGCTGCTGCAGCACTTCTTTGCTTTTGCACAATATGCGTTTTTGGATTTACTTTCTTCTTGGTTGAAACGGCAGCGCTGCATCTTCTTGCAGGAAGCACGGACTTGGTCGGTGAGCAAGTCCGCGATTCTCGAGAAGCTCTGCCGTCTTCCTCGGAAGCACTGCAGTGCAAAAACGGATGTAGAAAGAATCAGTCCGGAAGTGGCAGAGAAGCGGACCTGCAGCGTGCAACAAAAACGAGGCTCTGGTATCAAACTTCTGAGAGTGTACCTTTTCTTGCATATCCAACTGCCACGATAAAACGTCACAATCCAACAACACAGTTTATTTGTACAAGATACCCGCATTGATTAACATACTGAAGCTTAACTAAATATCAGCTAAATATATCACAACAGTCAAGGACTCGCGCCTCTCTGAAGGGCCAGACAGGCAGCCACCCTGTTAGTCATACAAGCTCCATCCCAAATTACGAGGGCTATAATGCTCTGCTGGCCGAACTTGTGGAGCTAAGCGAAAATCGTTCTTAGTCGAAGCGAAATGACCTCGGTGCAATGGCTCTGTCCGCAGAGCGGCAATGGATACGCATGCGCGAACGAGAATGTGCGTCCTGGGCGCTTATTACTTGGCTTTATGATTGCGCGGATCAACGATGCTAATCGAGCAAATTTTGAGAAATTAAGAACCTCACGAATCTACACATCTCATTTATATTAAAAGTGAAAAGTGAACAGCGAAATTATTTTTTCCTAAAATATTTAAAAACAAAATTGCGCGGCAACGTTATGATAAGATGGAGCGAAGACTATGAGCCCTTGACATGCATTTCAGTAATCACACATAATTGACGACCACATTTTTTGTTTAATCGTACGATCTCGAAAGATAAGGAAAACTTACTGGTTATAACATTAGTTGCCTTTTTTTTATTTCGATTCTCCTCTCAATTCTCCTATTTTGCGTCTTATGACTACTGAGATGAAGCCAATTCTCCTTTTTTTGCGTTTGTGTAAAAGTCGAGAACGGGGAATTCTAATCGAGAAATTGCTTCGATAGTCAATGCCCGATTCTCCATTCCCTTTCCTTACTGGTCAACAAAGAGCGGATGTTAAACCCGTATAAACAAAGCTAAATTAGTATTTTCGTCAAAAACGAGAATGTGTTTGTGAACCAACAACAGTTTTTAAAATATTTTTTTCGATTTTTCTCAGAATCATAAATTTCCATCCGGGCCGAAACCCCTGACATGTCGCTTTCGAAACAAACAAATATACATCGCCGAGAATCGTCAAGTACTCTGGACTTCACCTTTTCGTTTCATAAATGACAATTCCAGTTACAATTCTTAAGCTTAAGGTTAGAGGTCCAAACGATAACTGTTAAGGTCCCTTCAGACTGACAAGTGACAACTTAAGTTATATATCCGTAGGAAAACGTCACTCACATAGGTAAGACCGGAAATACTTAAGTGATTATCAACATATCAACGAAAATTAAACAGCATGTTCACGAAGACTGGTAATTTGGATAAAAAGTAGATACAAATTTGGTTTTTCGCCTTGTCGTCTTATTTTACAATATTCTTTTCATGGCTAGCGTTGGATGACCTTGGGCCTCCCGACACGGCGGCGACAGCTTCCCCTCCTCCAAATGATATCCCTGCCGTAAGGGTCTCTGTGTGGAGGAAGTACGGAAGAGCTTGTCAGTCTTAAGGGACCTTATTTACGAAATGCGCAAAACTCGAGCGTGTTTATCTCTGTTTTTTTTTTGTGGATTAAATTTTGTTTTAGACACACCCGGATTTTGGCAAAGGTTAACTTACCTTTCCTGTCAACCTGTCTGTTCTCGATAAAAACAAAACCGTCTAAGGGATCACAAACGGGATCACAACCCTCCCATTAGTTGCGATTTTGCAGATACCTTGGTATTTGCTATCAGGGTCTAAAGTCGTTTTGCAGTTACCGTGGTGTCTGATACCACGGTCAAAAGGCGCTTCTGGAGTTATCGTTTATCGTCTTGCCAGATAACATGGTATCCAATATTCAGATACCAGGATCCGACCGTGGTAACTGCTGAAAAAGTCTAACACTTTCATCATCACCAACAAGAGCCTAGGATTTTGTCAAATTGGTTGAAAAGAAATTTGGCACTTAGTGATGTGGTGACAGGACATCAGTTTTCTTTTGGCATAACTTCGAAAAGCGCAATTTCGGCAATTGTCGTCTTTGCAGAGCAACCGTAGTATCAGATACACCGATAACTGCAAAAACGTCTAACTGGAGATCCAGTTACCGTGGTAACAGATATCATGGTAAACGCAAAAAACGCAAAACGCAACTATTCTAACATTATCTCTTCCCATTCTTCTTTCTACAATAACCTCTGCATTACCACCCCCCTCTAGCTCCTAGTTCTAAATACCGAAGTTGAAAGGATCATCATCGTTATCAGCGGGGTCGTCATTTTTGCCAAACATGGTATGAAGCTCCAAATGCTCTTCGTAGGCATCTTTCTGGTAGCACTCGAAGATAGACGTACAGTACTGACAGCTGTATCGTTTAGGGGTGGGGGGAGCTGGCACTGACGAGGAGCAGAACGACGAAAGGCCGAAGACGGAGGCAGCTGGAAGCAAGGGGATGGTTAGATGGAAGAAGGCATTAAAATATGCCGTTTCTGCTTAAACCCAACTCATTTCTGAAGAAATATATATATTTCCACATACACTGTAAAAAGTTTTTCCGTATAAAGATTAAAGTTAACTGCAGTATTTGCTACTCGGATTATTCTTATCTCTATGGAGATAAGATTAATACCAAATACAGATAAGATGAATCAAAGTATAGCAAATACTGCGGTTAACTTTAATCTTTATAAGGGGAAACTCTTTACAGTGTATATATTAAATATTCGTTCAGCCCAAGCTACCATATTTGACAGTGTAAAAGGATACGTCAGCTGAATCTGAATAGAGCTATTTTTCGGTCCTTCTTGGCAAGGATCCTCTTGAGGCTCAAGCTGGAAAACGAGCTTGTGGGAAAACTTATATAGCTGTAACAGAGCTTGCTGGAATCAAGAGTAGTAAGATTTGTAAGTGTCGATGAGGCTGCTATAGGTATTTGCGCGGCTTACGCGACGTACTCTAATCTTTAATGAAAGGTGGAAACTGGACGTTTTCGTCACAAGATCGACGGTACACTGTTTTTGGGATCCCAAAACGTAAGTGGAGGGATACCTATGACATTGGAAAAGGTCGTCCGTTTGTCCGTCCTTCCTTCTGTAAGCACGATAACTCTCGAAGGGAATGAGATATTTTGATGAAACTTGGTGTGAGGATTTGTTGGGTCGCTGGACCAGTCAAGCTCGTAGATGGGCTTTGTAGCCCTACATGGGGGGAGGGTGTTCAAATTAAGGGGCAAACAAAATATTTTGAAACAGCTAATGTGATAGTCGATTACTGGGTAAGAAGACATGCTGAGCACGATGGTGAAAACTATTTCGTCATCGGACGAGTAGTTCGCCTGGAATCCGGCCAAAACCGGAAAGTTTGTTAAAAGTAAAAGTTTTATTTGAAGTTGATTAGATTTTCGATTCAGGGGTAGGAAGACATGCTGAAGACGATGGTGAAAAGCATTTTCTCGACGGACAAGTAGTTCGCCCGGAATCCGGCCGAAACCGGAAAGTCTGTTAAAATTAGAAGTTTCACTTCGAGTTGATTAGATGTTCGATTTAGGGCAAGAAGACATGTTGAACACTTATGTGAAAACAATTTTCTACCCGGACATGTAGTTCGCCCGGAATCCGGCGAAAACCGGAAACTTGGTTAAAAGTAAAAGTTTAATCTGAAGTTGATTAAATGTTTGATTTATGGGTAAAAAGACATGCCGAACATGATGGTGAAAATCATTTTCTCGCTGGACATCTAGTTCGCCCGGAATCCGGCCAAAACCGGAAAATTTGTTAAAAGCAAAAGTTCGATTAGATGACAGATTAAGGGGTAAGAAGAGAGGCTGAGTCGGTTTATGACAATGGTTTTTTACCCTGACATATAATTATTCCGGAATCCGGTTGTAACCGGATTTTTTGTAAGTCAAACTTTTATTCAAAGTTGATTAGATGTTCTTTATAGGGATAAGGAGATACGCTGGTTTTGTTTCTGTATTGTTTTTTTGCTTGACTAGTAGTTCGCTCCGAAATCGGCAGGAAGTCTCGGTCAGTATCGTCAAAATAGATATGGCTTATAGAGGTATATCTGAACTTGGTTTTCTCTGATGATTAGCCTGTCCAAGAACGGATCTGGCGAAGACATGACTCGATTGTCTGAATCAAATATTAGATTTTTGGGATCCCATCGACACCTTTGGTCTTGTTAATCAAGTTATGACGAAGAGGGTGCTACGATTTGGTTTATAGCATTAGTTATCACTTTGCTAATTCAAAAGAGGTTTAAAGGGTTATTATTCACAATCAGTATTCAAGTTAAAACCGTTCTTGCAAGATGATCTTTGTCTTTCTAAATGTGGCCTGTATCTTGGTTCTAACTCTGTTCATGTATAAGATGTGATAAAAATTGTACATTCACACTCGACGCTTGAGCGCATGCCCGCTCGTCATCCCTGGTCTTGCTCGAAATCGCTTGACCTATAGGACAAAAATACACCAAACTGAAATCTTGATGTATTGATTTGACTCACGTTACTAGGGGGCATAGATGTGTGCCAAACAGAGCCCTGACATTTTAGATGGTAGCTTCTACCTTAACTTACACTGTGGGGGGAGGGAGGGGGGGGGGGGGAGTACACTGGGCCACTTTAAGAAATCAAATAGGTTTCCCCATAGTGAGGCAAACTTGGCATCGATGGACGAATCCGAATCCGGATTTGGATCCAGGATTACTAAGTAAGTAAGTAAGTAATTTATTTATAACCCGCCGTTTTCAGAAAGCGGAGTAAATGAAGAAAAATAAATAAAACACACAACCATACACAAAAAGACACTTAATTCAATCGTCGGCCAGGAAGCAGAGCAGAAGGTCGTGCGCTGGTTGGGTTCTGTTGTCAATGATATTTGATAGCGACGAAGAAACATCCAAAAGGGTAACACTTGCATCTTGAACTTTGAACTTCTCCATCAAAGTATGGTTATGGCATAATTTCGACAAGTGGAGCAGGTGCTTTGCATATTTAAAATAACATGATCTCATCTTTTTAATCTCTTTCTTTCGCAGAACATGAGTGACACCAGAACGAAATAGTATAGAAGGAGCGCAGAAGGAGCTGTACAATTTTCCCAAAGCTTTACGATTATAGCGCCCCCGGTTGGGGACGATGCGCCCATAGGCGGAACGGATTGATCTAGAAACTTCTTGAACAACCGAAGAGCAAAATTTTGACAACGAAGATTTGAATATTATGCCAAGCCATCGTAGAGATTCTGTTGATCTGACGAACTATCCAAGAGAGATAGAAACTTTAGCATTCAAACGATTTGACGAAGGGTTGAAATGCAGGTACTCACATTTTGAGAGGTCAACTTCAAGACCGGTTTTGAGAAGTTCCGACGACAGCTTAGAGACATTTTTGGTGAGTGTGGATCGGGTACGGCTTACTAAGAGCAAGTCGCCCGCGTAAGCTATGTAGCTGAAGGCATGGTCTTGTAAAGAATTGAGACAAGAAGATATGGCCGATTTGAAAATGTAGGGAGATAAGACTCCCCCTTGGCGAACACCAGTTCGGACAGGAATAACCTCTGACAAGCTACCTTGCCATTTAAACCTTACTGAGGAATGACCATACAAAGATTTTAACAGACTGACAACAGACAGATTCACGCCAGAAGTAATGAGAGAGAAGAGGGCCTGAGAATGCGTTATATTGTCAAAAGCACCAGCTATATCTATAGAACATATAAGAATAGCAGACTTCTCGCGGGTAGCCTGCTTCATCATTTTTGTTTATATGTGACGAGCGTGCGCAGAACTGGCGCTCGAACGGAATCCAAGCTGCATTGAAGTCCTTTTGGCCAGATTCGAATCTTCTGCTTGACAGGCTGGATTAGGATTCGGATTCCGAACCCTCAATCTTACGAATCCGCTCAAATCCCTATACTTCATACTTCCAATTTTTACACAGTGTGCTTGGGCAATCCAGTTTTTTTGGTCTCCACCACCAACCATCCTCAGTAATCTATCACGATATCTGATTACCTTAGATATCAGTGCGTCAACTCTGATTTTTAAACAATAAGCGATAAACGAATAATGATTAAACGTACATGATTTGATTTGTGTTAAGGTCGGATTCGAATCCTCAGCATGAAATGGTGGATTCGGAATCGGGTTCACCGAGGCTAATGTCGTCACGCTAGAAGCCAGTATTTTCCATTTACTAGCGGAATTGATTGTCCCTTACAATGGTTTATAAATGTTAACGCGTCGGGCACCTCGCTATCCGCTTGGTTCTCTGTAAATATGAACCTGGAGCATTAATTTACTCGAAATTCCCTATTTCTTTAAAGACGTCACAACAACGTCAGGGGCCTCGGACATGACTGAGATTTAGGTAGCGGTCCAATGAAGTTAGTTACGATGATACGAGGATGGCCAATCGCCGTATTGTGGTAGTTATCACGCTCTCTGGAACGAAAATAATAACAACGCGAACATACGTCATCACTCTTACGGGAGTTCCTGCAGAACCGATATTTATTTTTACTTATGATGCTCGCGACCATCATTGTAACGACCGCAACAGTCGTGGAACGAAAATAATAAGTGGGAGGAGCCAATTTACTTATTACGGCCGGCTCTGGAGCTGCAGTAATAAGAAGAATAGTAACGATCGTATTTAATAATAAGTCACTGGAACGCTACCTTAGTTTAGACCTTATTTTCGCAATCGACGTTTAATCGATCTTTGTGTGCACGTACTTGTGGGGTGCGTATTGACCTCGCGACAAATAACTATATCCTACTCACCTTGAGACGATGGCGGACATGGGTACGCATCGTGAAATTCTTCCAAGTCCTCATCTGGGTCAAATGGACCTTGTTGCTGTTTGCTTCCAAGCGGCTTGTACGAAAACGAACTGGAGACGTCCACGAAATTCGATCTGGAAAGGTTCGCCCCTTTCGGCGCGGTTCTCAGCCAGATCTCGATCTCCTTATTTTTCGACGGGCAACTTGCGCAGTTTCCCTTCGCCAAATCTTCAATTGCAAATTCAGACTTTTCGCCACATACGCCTTTGAAGAACGTGGGCAGGATACACTGCTTCACTCCAGTGGTCGTTTTGCAATCGAGAATGCCGGCAAAAATGGCATCGTTTCCCCCATCTGCTGTTGATTTCAGCCATTTCTTATAATCCCCCTCTGACTTCTTGATGATCGGCATCTCCGCCTTCCCACCACCTTCAACCTGCTTCCGGAGCTCGTTACGCTCTTTTGACACCTTCGTGTAATCTTCGTAGGCTTCACGAATCCGCGCCTTCAGATCGTCAACCAGTATTAGCAATTTATCCCGCGAGAGGGTGCTAGCGTCGCTGTTGATGAAAGGGAGATACTCTTTGGTCGCGGTTTCGTCGGATGGAGTCTTAAGATGCGGCTCGAAATCGTCAAGCTCGTCTTTGACCTGCAAATTGGAGTCAGAGAAGTTAAAGGACCCGTCGTAGGCTAACTGTCATGCCAATCCCACCTAGTTTCGTAATGGCATCACTTAATCATTACAACCAGGGGCGTCACGTATGGGGGGGGGGGATTCTCTTCGCCAAATCTTCAATCGTAAAATTAAGACTTTTCGCCACACTGCTCACTCCAGTGACCGTTTTGCGATCGAGAACGCCGGCGAGAATGGCATCGTTTCCCCCATCTCTTGATGATTTCTCGCCACGATTTTTGTAAAAATAGTCTTTTTTAAATCAGTCTTTTTTTCGAAAAAATAGCCGATTTTATCTTAAGAAAACAGGTGTTTTTCTTAAAAGTAGTCGATTCTTCATCAATACAGTCGTTTTCGTAAAGACAGTCGATACAAATGGAGGATAAATGTTCCTTCAGCCCAAGCTGACTGCGAACCATATTTGATAGTGCAAAACGGATACGTCGGCTAATTTTATTAGAGCTATATTTCTGCATTTCTTGGCTGACGCATCCGTTTTGCACTATCAAATACGATAAAAATGACCAACCAGTCGGTAAATGCCTTCCCCCACCCCCAAACATTTTGGCTAGTACTGGCTCACACACGATTTGAATCAATTTTGAGGGTTCCTCTGGGTATGGCTAAGATGAGTTCTTGTCAGGAATAAAAAAACCGCGACCCTTCCTTCCCCCTGGCGAAAACCCAGGCCAAAAAAAAAACGGGTACACCCCCCCCCCCCCCTCCCCACACACACACTCAGTGTTCATAAAATAAAATATATTTTTATGAAAACTATATGCGTTTCTATATAGGTAAATTGCAGGGGGGGGGGGGGGGGGGGGGTAAACCCAGCTAAGACACCCCTCAAGGAACACTTTAGCTTTAGTGAAATGCTCAGCTGGACAGGGTCCATGTAATATCACAGCGGATCTGTTTTTCCTCACACCTATAGCTCCATCTTGAGTCTCTGCGGATGGGACAACAAGATCATAACGAAAAGGTCCAATTTACTCGATGAACCGAAGATCAAATACTTTTCTGAAATATGCTACTAAAGAAGGTCTTTGGTCCTGAAATGCGACCCTTGCAAAAAAAGGCTGGAATGTCGACAAACAAAATCCCGAACATCTAGTCCGTTTAACATCAAATGTGAAGAAAGAGTTTGTTATGAATTCTTGTGTTAGGCCTATCCGCTGTCTAGGCTTCCAATTTTAAGTGGACGAGCTGTGCAGAGGCATGTACGTAAAAACTGAAAACTGAAAAATAGGACCGAATTTTTTGGACGCCAGAACTTCACGGATTTTGGCGGCCCCAAATGTCACAAGTGCCGCTTGAGAAAAGTGACAACACAGCACTGCACTGAAATATCCAAAGTTGAATTTAAAACTGGACATTCAGTGTTCGAAAATTGACAGTCGGCTATACCTTTCTGACAGTCCTGTAGCACAGATCCAAACAGCGCTGAGCTCTCTTTTTTGCCTCCAAGCCGTCACCCTGTCTCGAAACAGAGTCTTTCTCGGTTAGAAGAACGGTGACAACGGTGTCAACTTGACGCTTGAATTCGCTCCAGAAGCCCAACCCACGGTCAAGGCTCGCCTTGGCGGACTCGGCCTCCTGAATGAGTCTGCAAAAAGAAAGAATTAATATAAATAATAAATAACAACGTTTATTTTCTGAATAGCTCATATAATTACTCGCTGGCGTCGGATCGTCACACAATTATTAACACGGCTAAAACTTAATAATCACTTCTCAATAATTATCTTAAAATATTTCTCTGTATATATAATTAATAACGAATATATCACAGTTCAAAATTAAAATAGTTTACGAAATATGGTACAAATGACGAAAGATACCGGTCAGTAGAGTGGATATAGGGGCGAACAAGTCTGGTACAATTACGGGTTGCAGCGCGAAGTCTTGTTTCAGGTCGAGTCTGGTTTGGGGCTTCGTAATCCGGTAGGCGAGATCTGTGAAGATCAGAGGACAAGCATTTCCGTTATATGTGTACGTATGTCTTTATTTGCACACGAAAGGTACATAACTAAACACTAGTTGCGTTTTTGATCCGAAATCTCCTTGCGATTCTCCTATTTCGCGTTTTTGGACTATTCAGATGAAGCGAATTTTCCTTTTCTTGCGTTTTTGTCAGAATTGAGAGCGGGGAAAGCCTCGCGATTCCTCAGAATCGAGAAGTTACTCCAATAGTGAATTCTGGATTCTCCTCTCTACGTTCTCCTCCCTGATTGGTCAACAGAGTGCGGGTGTTCAACATGCATAAATACGTATACCGGGTTGCGGACGAGCTGCCAAATTAGTGTTTTTGTCAAAAGCGAGAAGAGAATGGCGAAGCCAGAGGAGCAAAAACGGTAATTTGTACGAGAATCGAGAATTAAGAAGCGAGAACGGAGGACTGAGAATTCAGATAAAAACGCAACTACCGGTACTAATTAGAAAGGGACCTATTCAATTCATTCCCAGACCGTCAAAAAGGACACGCAAGCCCTCGCAACACAAAAAAGACCCGGCTCAGAAAGACACACGTCAGTTACTACACTGTAAAAAGTTTCTCCGAATGTGGATGCAGTATTTGCTACTGGGATTAATCTTATCTGTATTGAGATAAAATTAATCCGAATTCGGAATAATCGAATCTCAATAAAGACAAGATTAATCCCAGTAGCAAATACTGCTAGATTTTTTTTTACAGTGTATTCAATTAAGTTTATTTTCAAAATACCCTCATGAACGAGACCGAACATCAGATTCTTTGGAACATCAGCCGTCACTAACTTCACGAAACAACGGACATATTTTGGTCAGCTGCATATGACGCAAACCAGACAATAGGCTACCAAGAACCTTTGCCGAGACCAGTGTTGCCACCGACAGTAAAATTTTACTAGATCCAGTAATATAGAGTCTAGTAAATTCGTTTTCATCTAATAAAAATTCCAATTTCTATTAAAACAAGACCAAAGGTTCCGATGGGATCCCAAGTATTCAATATTTGATCCAGACAATTGAGTCTTGTCTTCGCCAGATCCACTCTTCGCCAGACTCCTTGAACATTTTTACTATTCAAATTCAGAAATAGATTAAGGCCAAATAGCTAATCATCTGAGAAAACCAAGTTCAGGGATGGTAGCATGTGTGTTTACCCCTATAAGTCATATCTGTTTTGACGAAAACTTCCTGCCACTTCTGCCAATTTCCCGGTTTCAGCCGAATTCTGAAACTACTTGTCCGGCTAAAAAAGAAAGCTCAAAAACGGACTCAGCGTATCTTTTTTCCCCAATATTGAACATTCAATCGACTTCAAATAAAAATGTAACTTATAACAAATTTTCCGGCTCCTGCCGGATTCCGATCGAACTATATGTCCGGGTAAAAAATGATTTTCATACACGGACTTAGCATCTCTTCTTACCCCCAAATCGGATATCTAATCAGCTACAAATAAAACTTTAACTTTTTCAGTTTTTGACCGGATTCCGGGCTAACTACTTGTTCGGCGCAAAAATGGTTTTCACCGTCGTGTTCAGCATGTATTCTTACGCCTAAATCGATCATTTAATCAACTTCAAATAAAACTTTTACTTTTAACAAACTTTTCGGTTTTCGCCGGATTCCGGGCGAACAACTTGTCCGATGACAAAATGGTTTTCACCATCATGTGCAGCATGTCTTCTTACCATATAATGGACTATCATATTATCTATTTAAAAATATTTCATTTGCCCCTTAATTTAAACCCCCACCCCTAAATGTAGGGCTACAGAGCCCATCTACGAACTCGACCTTACTCTTGACCCAAAGAATCCTCACACCAAGTTTCATCAAAATATCTCATTCCCTTCCAGAGTTATAGTGCGCACAGACGGACGGACGGACAGACGGGCAACTTTTGCGATGTCATAGGTATCCCGCCACTTACGTTTTGGGATCCCAAAAAAATGGTCCAACCCACCATGTTTCATAAATACTGAGCTAATGTACAGAGATAGCCTATTAGGATCCACTCTTGCTTATCATTCTCTGCAGATGGCCCCATTCACATGCAGAACCAGAGCGACAGTTCTCAATTTAGTTTCAGTTTAAGTTTTCAGTTTATTTCAAATATCAACACATATCGTGGCTTGGGGCCAAATGGCGTGTTGAATACGTCAATATACATGAAGGCAAATCAATAATGTCTGCCATAATATCAAGATAAATAATTCAAACTGAATATGGCCTAACACAAAAACATAGAAGTAAGACACTCACAAGAATGACTAAACCTCTTTGTTGAAAATGTGTACAAATTTAGGGATAAAACTATTACGGTACCGCTCCGTACGGTAGTAACGGGGTTCTAGCTTGGGTATTCGCTCCGCACACGCTCTTTGCGGACGCAACGTTGAGGTTGGAAGAGAGGCGGCAGAAGGGAGCGGAAGGAGGGGTTCTGTAGGGACTTCATACCAAAATCTCTGCACAGCCTCTCCCGTCTATGATGGAGGGTCTCAAGTTTAAAACGATTTAAAAGAAAACAATAAGGCATTTTGGGTCCTCTGTATATAATTCTGAGAGCACGTTTCTGTACACTTTCAATGGAATCTGTATCATCTTTTTTTCAGAGCATAGTGCCAAACCGGACACGCATATTCGAGTAGACTTCGGACAAACATTAAAAATAGATTAATCAATGCCTTTTCTGGAACCCCAAATTTAGTCAGGGTTTTTAGTATTGACATAGATGAATTTGCCTTTTTTATTATTCTTTTTTGTATTCTTCTCCCAAGTTAAATCTGAAGAGAGCGTAACTCCAAGAAGGGTAATTTGTTCAACAATTAAACCATTTTCAGGGACAGGGAACAATTCTGGGCTGCTTTTTAAAAAGGAACAAGACCAAAGGTTTTGATGGGATCCCAAAAATTTAATATCTGATCCAGACAACTGGGTCTTGTCTTAGCCAGATCCAGTCTTCGCCAGACTCCTTGAACATTTTTACAACTAAAATTCAGAAACAGATTAAGGCCAAATAGCTAATCACCTGAGAAAACCAAGTTCAGATTTGGATTCAGCCTGTTGTTTTTACCCCTATAAGTCATATATATAGGTCAGAAAAGTTTGACGAAAACTTCCTGCCACTTCTGCCAATTTCCCGGTTCCGGCCGAACTCCAGAACTACTTGTCCGGCGAAAAAAGAAAGCTCAAAGACGAAATCAGGGTATCTTCTTTCCCCAGTAATGAACATCTAATCAACTTCAAATAGAAATTTAGCTTATAACAAATTTTCCGATTCCAGTCGGATTCCGGTCGAACTATATGTCCGGGTAAAATATGATTGTCATACAGGGACTCAGCATCTCTTCTTACCCTAAATCGCTTATCTAATCAACTAGAAATAAAACTTTGACTTCCAACAGATTTCCGGTTTTGGCCGGATTCCGGACGAACTACATGTCCGGGTAGAAAATTGTTTTCACATAAGTGTTCAGCATGTCTTCTTGCCCTAAATCGAACATCTAATCAACTCCAAATAAAACTTTTAATTTTGACAAACTTTCCGGCTTGGGCCGGATTCCGGTCGAAATACTTGTCCGTCGAGAAAATAGTTTTCACCATCGTCTTCAGCATGTCTTCCTACCTCTAAATCGAACATCTAATCAACTTCAAATAAAACTTTTACTTTCAACAAACTTTCCGGTTTGGGCCGGATTCCGGGCGAAATACTTGTCCGTCGAGAAAATAGTTTTCACCATCGTCTTCAGCATGTTTTCTGACCCCTAAATCGAACATCTAATCAATTTCAAAGAAAACTTTTACTTTCAACAAACTTTCCGGTTTGGGCCGGATTCCGGGCGAAATACTTGTCCGTCGAGAAAATAATTTTCACCATCGTCTTCAACATGTCTTCCTACCACTAAATCGAACATCTAATCAACTTCAAATAAAACTTTTACTTTCAACAAACTTTCCGGTTTTGGCCGGATTCCGGGCGAACTACTTGTCCGATGACAAAATAGTTTTCACCATCGTGTTCAGCATGTCTTCTTACCCCATAATTGACTACATTAGCTGTTTCAAAATATTTTGTTTGTCCCTTAATTTGAATCCCCTCCCCCACCCCTAAATGTAGAGCTACAAAGCCCATCTACGAACTTGACTGGTCCGACGACCCAACGAACCCTCACACCAAGTTTCATCAAAGTATCTCGTTCCCTTCGAGAGTTATCGTGCTTATAGACGGACGGACAGACGGACGGACGGACGGACGGACGGACAGACGGACGGACAGACGGACGGACGGACGGACGGACGGACAGACGGACGGACGGACAGACGGACGGACGGACAGACGGACAACTTTTGCGATGTCATAGGTATCCCTCCACTTACGTTTTGGGATCCCAAAAACTTACAATTGATGACTTATCTGTATTTAAAACCATATTAACAGGTAGGGCATCGTCGGCTACATCTTGAAGAATAGTCACTGTGTTGCTTTTTAAATTTCGACCAACAACTTCAACCAAAGATAAATCGTCCACACATTTCCAACTTGCATCAGTTCCTTTTGCAATGTCGTCAATTATCATAAAAAAACACCGAGGCCCCAAAACAGTGCCTTGGGGAAAACCGCAAAATATAGCACTGGGCTGAGAATAAACCCCCTTGTATTTAACAACTTGCTCCCTATCCGTTAAAAAAACAACAAGAGTATCTATAATGAAATGCGATATATTTTTTTCATGCAATTTACGAATTAAAATATTGTGATCAACAAGGTCAAAAGCTTTCTTAAAATCAACTGCAATTATATTTATCCATTTATCAGGCATCCAAATTCTTTAAAATAAAATCTATCAGGATTACTAGGTAATGTACAGTTGATGTTCTTGGGCGATTACCAAACTGGTTATGGTCAAGTTGGTGTAACAAATGAGCTTTCAGCCACTCAGCAACAACTGACTCGTAAATTTTGCTGAAAACAGACGTTCAAGTGATAGGTCTCACACCGGAGAAATTATTTTGTCCACCTTTTTGGGGGATAGGGGTTACAAACCCAAATTTCCAAATCTTTGGATATTGCCCCGTCGCAGTTATCGCATTAAAAATATTGTGAAGAGGCGCCCAAAGTTCACTCGGGAAAGTTTTAATTAAATCCCCCGGAATATCATGTGGTGTGACCGAAGACCTTTTTAACCGTCGCATTTAAAGTTCAATTTGATTTTTTGTAATCTCAGCCAAGTCCTGAGCAGGGGTGGGAGAACAACAAGACGCATTGGAATCAAGAGGTGGGTATGTCTGTACAATTTTTGTTAAATGTGCATTTAGTGCATTAGCCCTTACCTCGGGTGATTCATTAAGTTGAAAATCTAAACTATTGCTCGCCTTACCCGTCATTTCTTTGACTTTACGAAAGAACTGCGAAGGCTTAGAATCAAGGAGGTTTGCTACTTTGGTTCCATATTTCATTTGCGCGGCCTTAATTTTCTTTTTGATTTTATTGTTCAGCTTCTTTGCCATGTCGCGTTTTCCAGTGTTAAGCAGATACATCTTATTCTTGATCAGGTTTTTAATCTCTGTAGTAATGTAAGGTTTGTCCGCCGTCGAAATAAGCGTCTTCTTTTCGGGGAAACATTCTTCATACTTTGTTCTTAGTTTAGTAAGGAATGCCTGAGCTTTATCATCAGGGGAAACACCCGACGACACCTCTTGCCAACGCTCAGATGTAATCCAACCACCAAATTCGAGAAGACCTGTATCCGTGATTGCTCGGGTAGTAACCTCGGCAACTTCCGTTATTTTATGGCAGAGCTTTATAACCTGGATCGGCTGAGGCTGAATCATAAAATGATAACTTCCACCCAATGGCGGGAGCACTGATGGGGCTTGGTAAAATTCTTGGAGGTCAGTCAAAATAACATCAAGCTGGCTACCGCCCTTGGGTGTTGGGAATTTCACGAGATTTTTTAGTTTGAGGGATGCGGCGAGAGAACCAATATTTAACTGGTTAGCGTCCCCACATAGAACCAGTTTAATATCGGGGTACCAGCGCTGAATAAAATCTGCGGAACTTTGCAGTTTTTCCCAAAACTTACATTTTTGCTCAGGAGGATTTAGTCTGTTAACCCAACCAAGGATCGGAGCTCTTTGACCAGTGTGCTAGTCTTTAGTCCCTGATCAAAACGAACAAACCAACTGTTTTCAGAAAAATCGGAGAAAATTTTCAAAGAAATTTGGAAAAATCGAAGGGCTTCGCGCCGATTCATATTATTATTTTTTTTTTTTGCCGACTGGCCTACAACACTATGAGGGGGCGCGCTCCAATTCATGACGTCTCTGCTCTTTATGACCAAGTCCGTGGTCGAACATATTTTCGCTGCTTTCTTTACTGTTACTCAAAATCACAGTCTCCGTCTTTCGATGTATTTCTTTATTGTTGAAATGTAGTATATGTACCCCAAGTCAACGCACATGCCACGGCGAGAGCCGCTAGAAAAAGTTTCGATTCAATAAATTTTATTAGAACCTATACTACGTAAAAAAAAATCTCCCGCGTCTATAAACTTAATTCTGGCAAGTGGCAACACTGGCCGAGACACAACAGTTTTGAAACACCAAGGAACAACAGTTTTCTTACCAGAGCGACCGACTCTATCTGGTTCACTAGAAATACATTTTCTGTATGATCTAGCGGCGATCATGTTAACATTGCCTAAATTTGCTGAAAATAAGAAATAATATCATCGGTGCTTTGAAGTCTCTCTGGATTCTTATTATATTAAATTTGAGGTTAAGCTTTCAGCTTGTCGCCATCGTGACACAAATACAAATGGATTACATCTACTGTACATACAGAAACTGGCACACTACAGAAAGTAAACAAATTTTCAGACTACAAAGCATTTGGGCCAAATGGGGTTTCGACTGTACCACGCTTAAACTTTTGGACGCTGTCTGAATCTACTTACTACAGGTAAGCTGTCCCACGGTTAAAACGAGCACTGTTTTTTTATGTGGTTTCGGAGGGTACAGTTGATAATGGTATTGTCTTGGCGGGTTGTATGATTGTGACTGAACTTAAAAAAGTAAGTGGTGAAAACAATCATCGTGAATTTTGACTTGTTGGTACTGTGGGCGGAACAAAGATTGTTCCATTACATATTGGGACCACAAGGATTCAAGGTTTATCATTTGAATGGTTCCAGGGTCCATATTCTGGCTCTTAATCCGACAGTGTTTTTGTATTCGTCTGCTGATACCAACCATGAAGATAAAGGTGCTCCAACGTTAGAACGATCCCCGGGGACGTTCCCAAACCCTACTACATTAAGAGCGTGTTCCACCCTACTTACGGTAGTTACTACGCATGACGTCACGAATTCTGGCTTTTTGCCATCAAGGCTTGAACGATTTTTCTATTTCCCAACAGGATCTCACGCCAGGGCCGAATCCAACCAATCACGTTACAGAGATGCGTAGTAACTACGCTTACTACGCTCCCGAGCATGGTAAGCAAATAGTAAATATTAGTTACTATTCCGACAAGGTTGGAACAGTCAGCGTAGTAACTTTTCGTGAGGATGGAACGGAAATAGTAACTAATAGTAACTATTGTTAGAAGGGTGGAACACGCTCTAATATATGCGTCTCAACTTACCTCCCCAGACGTTCGTCCTTTTCTCGCGACTCTTCCTCGAGCTCCCTAAGTTTGTCATTCAGAGCCTTCACTGTCTCTTTCAATGCATTGACCTGTCCTTGTTCTGCATGCCAACTCTGCAGCATTTCAGCATTCTGCTTCTTAAACTGGTCGTACTGCCTGCTGACTTCCTGGAGTCGCTGAGCAACAGCTTGGATTTTGCTCTTGTACTCCAGACCTTGTGCTGCCAAAACTTTCTGTTCTTCAAGGGCAGTCTGTGCCATTAGCAGTTCAGTCTGGGCGGAAATCTGATTCGCTACTTTTTCGCCAGATAGGGTTTTCACTCGTTCAGCCAGAGCGGTACATGCTTGCTTCAACTTCTCATACTCCTGTGCTTGGTACTTCATCTTGTCTTCGTATTCGCTGGAAACTGTATCAACAGTATTCCGTAGGGTCGCGTTCTCAGCAAGTACGGAGCGGGCCTTGGCCTCCAGGCTCTCGAGGGCTTGCGCGTGCTCTGCTGAAAGCCGAGTCATCTCCTGCATTCTTTTGTCAATGCCGCTATCATTCCGGTCCCTCTCTGCCTGCAGATGCTTCCCAAACTCAGCCGCGCTTTCACCAAGTTGCTCCTTTAGTTCATCTATTTTCCGCTGAGCGGCGTTGTTCCAGTCCTTCAGCTCGTTTTTCTGCGCTTGTTCTTCCTTGAGGAGTTGCTCAAACTTTGCGCGGACCGACTGAAGCTCTTCTGAAATAACACAGAAAAGCACATTAAAAAGAGAAGCTACAAAAAACCTAGCTATACTTTGATGGTTCTAAATATATTACATGGTTCAGAAAATATTTCGGCGGAGGCGATGGCGCGAGGTGGCAACGACGGCGGCCGGTGGCGGCTATGGCGGGACAGCGGCGGTGGCGGATCAGCTGACATTTGACTTGTGATACGACAGAAACAGTTTCTGAATTCTGACAACCATAAATCTCCAATTATCGTACTTCTGGACGTGAAGGAACATACTGACATTTCATTTTGACGGGCTCGCATGGGTCTTCGACATAGGAACGGGACAATATTTCTGTGCCATGACCAAAATATTCGATGAATAGTACTGGAACTATGATTCAAAGACAAGAGAGAAAATAAGATTTTTAAAACTTTTTCTTTGCGATTGTTTATAAGCTATGGGACAAACGACTCCGCTTATGGGAACCTCAAACGAAGGAAATGGTAAAGCGTGGACATACCGGCCTTCATATGTTGAAATTAGTTGCTAAAAACAGGTTCTTTGAACAAGATCTACTCCATTTTTTTATGTTTTTTTTATACATTCGGGTCTAGAATACCTGGTGGAAGCTTGGCACTTTGGCCTTACTGAGGACCAGGCTTATCGGATCGAAAACATACACAAGCGTGCCCTACTGATTATGTCAAGATCACCCAAAATTCCTTATAATAAGCTCCACCAGAAATATAATCTTGTCCTATAGGTTGAAACTGTGCATGGATTCTGGTAAAAACTACTTGAGCTCCCTATCCATAAGAATATACTTCCGCCACTATTTGAGACCGCTCGCGACCGACCAGCAAGAGCGACCTCAGTGCCGATCCCAAAAAGATAAAAAGATAAAATGTGATCACACTTAAAAAAGTTTATCAGACTAATGATTAAAGTGAACTGCAGTATTTGCTACTGGGATTAATCTTATCATTACTGAGATGAGATTAATCCCAAGATTATCTTTTTAGAGGCAAGATTAATCCCACTAGTAGATACTGCAAGTCCTTTTTTTAGTGAACGTTACGGTATGGAAAGACGTCTGTATCGGCTTTCGTGAAAATTTAATCTTTATTAGTGTTTAAATCTGTAGCCCCCGATGAAAAATCTATCTCAAAATAGTACTATGAAGTAGTACGAAAAAGTTGCATGCAGTGAATGAATGAATACTGAATGAATACTTTTAGTTCAGCAAATTGACATAGACGAAAAAGAAAACACACAGACAAGAAAACAACAACAACAAAATCATGCAGTCTGTTCCTGCTGTTGCGTTGCAGCGATAAGAGACTGCCATACAGGCAGGCAATGAAAAATTGGCACAGTGGCAAATTTTGTAACCTCAATCTTAGTACTAACGATGCTACTACATGCATCTACTTCAAGGCTGCCGTGTTACTGCATACTACTAAATGCTACTATTAGCAAGACTGGATGCTACTATGGCAAGACAGGATGCTACTAGATACTACTACATAAGATTGGACCAGTTTGAGGCACATTAAATGATAGTATTCTTTGCTATTATATAGTATTACATGCAACATTTTTGTACTACTACCATACTACTACGCAGGCTACAAATTTTTCATCGGGCCTATATAGTGACGACTTTAGATTTTATCATGATAGTTCGAGAAGAATAAAAGCAATTTCTATCTAAAAAAAAAAAGTATTTATATGGATTAACAGTGGTTTGACCAGGAAGAGCTTCTCGTCGCGTTTCGTCCGAAGAGGTGTTAAGCTAAGTGCACACACAGTCCGGTAAGATTCCCCACGCGAAAACGCGCATGCGAAATTCGCGTCACTATGCCCGACAGGTTTTTCAGAGCGTGTTCCATCCTACTTACCGTAGTTACTGCGTATGACGCCACGAATTCTGGCTTTTTCAGTCAAGGCTGGAACGATTTTTCTACTTTCCCGCAGAATATTATGCCACGGGCGAATCCTACCAAACACGATTGAGAGATCCTTAGTTACTACGCTTACTACGCTCCCGAGCGTGGTAAGCAAATAGTTACTATTAGTTACTATTTCGAGACGGTTCGAACGGTCAGCGTAGTAACTTTTGGTGAGGTTGGAACGGAAATAGTAACTAATAGTTACTATTGGTACGAGGGTGGAACACGCTCTCAGATAAAAGGAAATTCGGACGGAAGACTTTGTCCCAGGTCTCGGCTCTTCCTGGCAATGCTTGTAATGCGTAACTGTGTGTGCACTTAGCTTTAAGGGCGATTCCGGCGTTCTCATTGTAATGCAGTTCAAGTAATGCAGTCATGTTTATGTACATTGTTTTGTTTAGTGTTTTAATATGTATATTTTATCTTGTGTACTTTACTCATACTCCGCTGTTATACAAAAAGCGGGTCACAAAAAAAAAAAAAAAAAAAAAAAAAAAAATTGCTTTCCAAAAAGCAAAGCAAAAATCCGTTACGCGCAGGCGCAAGAACTAATGGAAAGCCGTTGCACCTGCAAATACTGCTGACTTATTACCGAGACTACTTTCCAGTCACATAGTGGAATCACTTTCCACGTGACTTTCCAAAAGCAGCGCAGCTCTCTAAAGCGAACCGAGTTTTAGACGAAGTCGCAAATACAGGCCGGTGCAAAAAAATTCGGCGAGCTTGTCAATACTCTATATGACTAAGTGCAAATCAAGCCAATGATCCTCAGGAAGAACGAGAGAACGTCGCACTAACGACTCAAACTCAACATCACAAATCGTGTGTCAACCAATCACGGCGATCGTGGGGGACAGCTGTGGTGCCACTTTCGGCTCCACGGCTAGGTACACGGAGAATCTGCATCGGCAATTAAAAGAGTTTTTTCGTCAAAACAGTCAATTTTTTTTTAAAAACAGTCATTTTTTTTCTAAACAAAAGTCGATAAAAATGACCAGTCAGTCGGTAAATACCTTGCTGCTCCTACTACCCCCTAAACATTTTGGCTCGTAACGCCTCTGGTCATAACTTCAGAGCTTAGACCCTTCAAATGAAGCAACACAAACGATATAGGAGCAAACTTGAATATTTGTTAAAGAAAATAACGTTACCTTGTGCAGAGACTTTTTGATTATTCACTTCAACCATGGTAGCTTGTATTCTGTCCATTTCAAGGCAGGTTGACAAGAGCAACTAAAAACACAAAGACCCATATAAGGTTTGAAACACAAAGACCGATGTATCACTGTTCTTCGGTTCGCTTTGCAATATGATACCCTCGTCCTTGTTCTGCCTCATCTCGTCTCTACCTCCCTATGGAATTATAGAGCGTGTTCCACCCTCCTACAAATAGTAACTATTAGTTACTATTAATTATTAGTTATTATTTTCGTTCCAACCTCACCAAAAGTTACTGCGCTGACCGTTCCAACCTTCTCGAAATAGTAACTAATAGTAACTATTTGCTTACCACGCTCGGGAGCGTAGTAACTACGGATCTCTGTAACGTGATTAGTCGGATTCTCCCGTGGCATGATCTACTGGAAAATAGAAAAATCGTTCCAGCCTTGACGGCAAAAAGCCAGGATTCGTGACGTCATGCGTAGTAACTACGATAAGTAGGACGGAACACGCTCATAAGAATTCAGGCCTTTCGCCATCGACTCGTTTTGCACCTACCAATTTTGGGTGCTAGCCGAGCCGAGGCTTTACTTTTGTAGTGTGCCAGTTTCTGTCTATTAAGTGTATGTAATCCGTTTGTACTTGTGTAGTAAGGGCGACACGCTAAAAGCTTAACGCCAAATCTAGTAATAAAAATAAAAATTTCAGAAAGCTCCAAGATCTGCCGACAATTCTTTTCAAAAACAAGGACATTGGAAGCCTCAAAATTTAGTTTTTCATTCTGAAAGAGTTGGTAGATAACTTACACTTATAACAACAGCGTGCACAGTTTCCCTTTTGTGGCGAGACTTCAGTTGAAGAGTGGGAGGTCTGTAGCCGACAGTGTCGACAAGCGCAAAAAAAAAGAGCTACGAGCTCATATGGCACTTGTTAGGAGTAGATCCAAAAATGCGGTTCGGAAATAGAAATAGGATATTTAGTTTCACTCACTTCTGAGCAGTTCCGGCATCGTCTCGGATTATCTGTAGCAAATGCGCATGGCTGTTCAAACTTCCAAGTTCCAGCCCAATAAATCCACTCGTTTGATCCCTAGACGCTACACGATTTCCGGTACTCCCTCCATCTCCCCCTACCGTGGCCGAATCTGGTTCGGACTAAAAAATGGATCATCTAAAGCATCTTCTTTTATACCATCTATCAAGTTTCACTCGAATCTGAGCATTTTTGGGAAATTCTGGTACCCCCCCCCCCCCACCAACGTTGTCGGATCCGGTTCGGGCCCAAAATATGTCATCTAGGGTATATGATCTCTCTACATTCCATGATTCATTTAAACTGATGCACTCATTTGACCCCTATGCGAGCCACACATTTTCCGGCAATCTCCCTCCAACTCCCCCCCCCCCCTGTGGCCGAACAGGACTTGAAAACATAAAGGCCGTATCTCTAAATTCCCTCTTCCCGTCCATCAAGTTTTACTGAAATTGGAGCATAGCCTATCTGCAAGTATCCATCCACCCCCCCCCCCCCCTACCTTGACCGAATCCGGCCCGGACGCGAAATAACAAATCTAGGCCACAAGCTCGGCACTGTCAAACTTGCATCTCATTCGGTCCATCTGTTTGGTTTTTGTGCATGTCATAAGTTCATGCTACTGATGCATAAAACCGGTTATCTGAATTTTGCCAAGATTTTGCTGGAAGACAATGGGCCTGGGAAAAGGTTAAAACAGCCAACTCCAAGGCCGCGGAAAATTCGTTAAAAGAGGAGCCTAGCTTTACAGTATTGAGATAGTTTTGAATACTAGAACATAAACAGTGAATAGTGCGAGGTATATGCTTTAAAAGTGATTTTTTTTTTCCAGTTGGACTCAGAAACTATAGTTTCTGTTAATCCCTTAGTTGCCTCATTATCAACATTGGTGACAGACATGGTAACAAAAATCCACAGGTCGATGGGTAGAAAATCTGCAATCTGCTTCCCTGCACTGTCAGAAGTTTCATAACGGGTAACACAAGGATGCGCAATTGCAACAGACAACACTTGGGATGGTTTTTTGTTTTGTTTTTTCATTAATTAATCAAATTTACTTCCAAATAGATTAGATTTAAAAGAGGAATAAAAAATATTTACGAAATACACAAAACCGACAAAATATTAACTAATAGCCTACACTAACAAGATATGACCAGAAATAAATGTTGGAATGAAACTGTGTAAAACTCGGCTGAAGAATTGGCAGGATACGGAGCAAACTGATTGCCAGTGTTGCCAGTGTCGAATAAAAAGAGACGAAAAAGTGGAAAAATAGAAAAGTTTTATTAATATAAAAGTTTTATTGCTCCCCCACCTACGAAAAAAGCAGAAAGATATCTAAATTCATTCGTTCCGTATTTTACTAAACATTTTAACTGTTCATGATTTATGTTCGTTTCCTATTTATTGTTTGTTAGTTTGTGTTTTATCTGTATTGTAGTAAGTGTTTATTTTTCCAATTCCCGCCCGTGTTAGCCTAGTGTTATTAGGGTTGAAAATAAAATTGATTGATTGATTGATTGCTCTTCTCGGACCGGGATATAACCTGTTGTAATTCTGAAAACGTTATGCATGAAATGATATGCATAACAGGCGTTGCCGAAGAATGCCGAAAAAGCATCTGCTGTCTTTTTTGTCGGTCGTCATGATATCTACTCAGCAGATGCTTTTTTGGCGGTTTTTCGGCTCTTCCTGGCAATGCTAGGCGTAACATGTAAAACCTAGTTCACTACGGTGTAAAAAGTTTCTCCAAGAAAGGATTAAAGTTAACTGCGGTATTTGACGGTGCAAAACGGATAAGTCAGCTACATTTTATTCGAGCTATATTTCGGCCCTTCTTGGCAATGGTCCTCTTCAGGCGCAAGCCGCTCAGGCTTAAAAATAAACTTGTGGAAAAACAATTAAAGATTCTTCCTTAAATATCTGCTCTTGAGAACTTCTTCTCTGAAAGCTGGTTGAAGTTAATGATGGTGCTGTGATTTCATTCTGGACTCGGCTACTAAGTACGGAACTAATCGCTCATACATGCCGCCAACAAGTATCCATTTTAGCTGGAAAGAAGAAGAAGAGACTGGTGACTCTAAAACCAAAATGCAGAAGAATCTCTACTCTTTCGACGACCCAATTGAACAACAAAAACAGTAGCCGAGTCCAGAATGAAATCACAGCACCATGTTTAACTCCAACCAACCTTCAGAGAAGAAGTTCTCAAGAGCAGATATTTAAGGAAGAATCTTTAATTGTTTTTCTTTTCAAGCTTGAGCGGCTTGCGCCTGAAGAGGACCCTTGCCAAGAAGGGCCGAAATATAGCTTGAACAAAATGTAGCTGACTTATCTGTTTTGCACCGTCAAATATGATTCGCAGTCACCTTGGGCCGTAGGAACATCTATTAACTGCAGTATTTGCTACTGGCATTAATCTTATCTCTACTGGGATAAGATCAATCCGAATTATAAATAATCTTATCTCAGTAGAGACAATATTAGTCCCAGTAGCAAATACTGCAAGATTTTTTTTTTTTACAGTGTAGCACCCTTGGTTACCCGCCGCCTTACGCACATCGGGCGACGTTACACTACCGTCCATTTTCTATTTTACCACACCAGTTCCTAAACAACCTTCAAGTCGCCCTATAGCTGTGTCCGACCGGCATTCCGTGTCCGATCACACCCGAACCGGAGTATCGCAGTTGCAGAAGGGAGTAGTATCTCCCTCAGAAAGAAGAAGTCGCAGAGGGCCACTGGATCCCGCCTAGGCATGGGCACTGTTCTGTTTTTGCGTTCAAACAGGAACAGGCAGAAATAGGTCACATAAGAACAGAAACAGAAAGAAAACAGGAAACTTGAAAACAGGTCCTGTTCTGTTTTAACAGAAATGATGACTTCGAAAACAGAAACAGCTGTTAAACAGGCGAAAAAAAACAGAACCGGCTGTTTAAAACAGGTTTTTTTTTATTATTTGATTTCCCGTATTTTTTATTCTGTTTACGGCAGAGTTCACCTATAGTTTGCCTTGTACCATGAAGTATCTTAAATAGTTCTTCCTTGCATCTCACAGATGCCTTTCTTCGAGTTCTTTTCATAGAACAACAAATATCTTGGTCCAGAATTCCAGCTGCCTTTATCAATGAATTACACTTTTTCCCGATTGAAAATGAGCCATGGAAGTTTCGTTTGTCTTAACATAAAAATTTCGCATAGCCTACCTTTCCACTTGGATTGTTTGTCATAGTGATCGGTAATAAACTAAAGTTTACGGATCATACAAACTCAAAGTTAAGCAAGCTTCACTTCGTGACAGTGGTTGGTGATGATGGTCATTTTTTGTGTGAGGGGAGGGTCGCGAGGGATGCATGTTCAATCAGAATATCGAATAGCTTTTCCTCGGTGGTTTCTTTTGTGCATGGTCATACAATGCTCAAAACGCGCGGATTTCTCGGCTGAATGTGAGCCTACTATTCTGCGAAAATCCGTGAAACGGAGTTACACTTTCATCATCAAGTTGAAAAAATTTCAACTTTTCCGTATAGAACTGAGGGTGTGCCAAAAATACTGTCAGGAATTCCAGTTAACGTTTGTTTACATCATGAACCGGTGCGGATGTTGTGATGTCGCTAAGCTAGTTTCAGCCTTTCTAGCCTTTTTGAAGTTGAAAGTACTAGTCTTTTGAAATCACAATTAACTTCGCTGAACAGATAATACGTCATGTGAAACCTTCTTGGTGATCACATGTTCGGTTTTAGTAGAAAATTCATTTATGAACACTCCACTCTTGCAGCCGCGATAGCCGGTTTTCCGTTCTCAGTTTTCACCGTTTTATTTTGGCATTCTTATCTCGTGACCCATGACAGATGCTAATTTGAAACTTGGTGTACTCGTGGGCCTTGGGGTCTACTTGTCACTTTTGGGATTCAACCCCCAATACACTCTCGGTTCAAATTGGTGACTAATGTTTCCTTTAAAGTTTAACCTAAAAAGGCTGGCATAGGACAATCTAGTTACCCATCACTTGTTCACTTAAAACAGCTTGAAGAGACGCTGAAAATGCGTGTCTTCGTTGTTCCGCTATTCACGAATAATTATTTTCAAATAGTGGAATTTCCATGTGATTTGTGGTACCTCTATGCGCTTGTATTTTTGTTGCACCCCGTACGAGAAAGATGTATGATTTTTCTTTTGTTCCGGCACTAATCAATCTTCACCAATCTCACCACTGCCCAACGAAAAGCTGTGTTTGTATTTAGATTAAAATTTCCCGAGTCATAGTAGAATTTGCGTTGTGGGGACCGAGTCATAGTAGAATTTGCGTTGTGGGGAAGGCCGCATATATTCTGAACGTCATAACTAGAGCAGATAGTGGAAAATAAAAAAAATTCCCTTTGTAGAATCCTAATAATTCAGTATGTTTAATTAAATGACACAAAAATTAGTTGGCTTTTCAGTTAAATTTTAAAGGCTTACCACCGTTTTGCGAATTATGTGCAACTGGGCCAGGATTGCCCAGAGTAAATTGCCTGACCAAATTCGCAAACTTGCTAAACATGCCTGGTACTAAGGTGGAAATTTGGAATGCGTGAACATCATTGTCCAGATGGGTCATTGGACCCACCCAAAGACCCATCTAGATGTATCTTTCGGTGATACCCCCCCCCCACATCCAAACGCTGGTAACTGGGCCCATATTGACCAATGAATTAAAAGTCAACGGCGAATGGTTATTAGGCTGGTTATTAGGATTCCAAACCCTCAATCTTACGAATCCGCTCAAATTTTTATCCTACATCCGTTCAGTTTCCGTTTTCCCAATTTTTACGCAGTGGGCCACCAAATATGTTAAGTAATCTATCACATTATCTGATTACCTGAAATATCAGTTTTTTTTGTCACCTCTGATTTTTAAACTATAACCTATGAACATGATTTAATTTTTGTTAAGGTCGGATTCGCCCATCTCTGATATGATATACGTTTTACTTTTACACATCACGTTTGTGCGCTTGCGCACTTTTTCATATTGGACCCGAAGACGGCTGCTGCCACGAAGGGTCGGCGGAAAGCTGCAAAAGTAGTCTCGGAAAGCTGCAAAAGTAGTCTAAGACTTAGCTGACTACGTATCCATTTAGCTCAGTCAAATGCAATTCGCCGTCAGCTTGAACTGAATAAATATTTACAGTATCTGAAGTTCCCATTTTTTGCTGTTGTCCCTACTATTGCTTGATTCTTGCTCAATATTTTTGATAGCCGTCATCGCATCCACATTTCGCGTGGGTCACTGGTAAGGTTGACAAATTGGCCGCTTTTGGAATGTGGCATTTCGAAATGATGGAAATCTTGAGTTAAAAGATTTGTTGTACTGATAAGGCGGGTTTCCCCCAAAAAACAGATTTGGCTGTTTAAACAGGTAAAAAAAAACAGGAACAGGGCAAAACAGGATACACCAAAACAGAACAGAACAGGTGAGAAAAAAAACAGCTGGCTTCAAAACAGCTGTTCTGTTTATTTTGGGTCCCTGAAACAGAAAACAGTAAACAGTAAAACAGGAGGAAAAAAACAGAAACAGAAACAGAAAACAGGAACAGTGCCCATGCCTAATCCCGCCGACTATAGCCAGGGTTGCCATCGCCACGGATTTATCCATGAAAACATGGATTTTCTACCCCTGCCATGGTTTTTGGAAATGCCATGGATTTCCATGGATAAAATTGCCGTCGCTCTGAAACAGCAAAACTATCCTTGTGCGGTGTGAAAATTTCACCGCAACGGTAATACGAGCGTTTTTGCGTAACGAAGACTTATTCGCCGAAAGGTGGCACCGCGAGCGAGGCGTAGCGTCACGAGCGGCACATAGGTGGTCCCTTTGGCAACAGTGCTTGCCATGGATTTTTTTTTTCTTGAGCTGGTGGCAAACCTGAGTCTATAGCCAGTACAGGAACAAGAGACAATGGGGGATTAACAAAAATTAGCCCACTTGGAGCCCTGAACTGGAATGAGGCGAATTTCCTGTAGCTCCGCGTCACTTTTGGATCAGTTCGCCTACTCCAATACAGTAAAGCCAGATATAGCAGATATATACAGTATCTTGAGTCAGACCTGAGTAGCATTACTACTGAGATTAATCTTTCCGCTAAAAAGATAACCTTATCTCTAATTCGGATTAATCTTATCTCAGTAGAGATAAGATTAATCCCAGTAGCAAATACTGCAGTTAACTTTAATCCTTACTCGGAGAAACTTTTGACAGTGTATATATATCACTGTAAAAAAAATGAGCAAAATCAACATCCCACAAAGATATATGCCACAAATAAATTGAATTTAATTTTATAAATCTAAATTATTTATTGTATGTAGGCTACATATATTTTATACTTATTCTTTTTGGTTTGTAATTAACAGATACGAAAAACGAACTGCGTCCTGCTTTGGCAAAATAAATTATATAATCACTGATTACACACTGTCAGAAGTTTCATAACAGACAACACAATGATGCGCGGTTTCAACAGAAAGTAGTTGATATGTTACCTGTTGTCACGACAAACGTTATGCATGAAATGTTATGCATAAGAAGCATTGCAAGGAAGAGCCGAAAACCGCCAAAAAAGTATCTGCTTACTTTTCCGATACCATAACGACAAACATAAAAGTCAGCAGGCACTTTTTTGGCGGTTTTTCGGCTCTTCCTGGCACTGCTTACTGTTCACAACATTTCACGCATAACGTTTGTCGCGACAATTGATAACATCCCAAGTGTTGTCTGTTGAAACCGTGCATCCGTATGTTGTCTGTCATGAAACTTCTCACAGTGCAGTCTCTTTTATTACCTGTTCAGCTTCCTTCGCTCTTGTAGTTAAGGCCACTTCTCTTGCCTTTCCGTCCTCAGCTGCAAGCGTAAGCTTGGCAATCTGTTCACGTGCAACTGTGATCTCTTGGTTCAAAGCATCAACAACTCGTTGGTCCTCTCCACAGATTACAAGACCATCATCCCAATCTTCATGAGATGTCAACATCTGATTAGTCTCCTCTTGGATTCGGGAGCTCTGGGTTGAGTTTGCTGCTGACATTGGCTCAATTCTATAACAAAACAGACCATAAATCAGTTTCGTCTCGTCATTAGTAGGCTAGTCAATTTATGTTTTTCTTCTTGATGTTCCTTTTTGCTTTATTTCTCTTTTTTCGTAACATACCCAGTTCATCTTGTAACCGTACTTCTTGATAATTTAGGACGGTTAGTTAAGACGGTTTCTAGTTTTCGGTCGTTGTTGTAGCCGTTGTGGCCTAAACCAATGCTTCAAATATTTTGTATCACTGAACATAAAAAATCAGAGTAAAGATGGAGTATATTCAGTAAGGTAGCTGGGTATACAAGGTAGTAAGGTATATTCAGCAGGCTAAGGTAGTGCACAGACTGCTGGACGAAAGAACAGAGGACTTATTAATTTCGAAACAAATGATGCTTCGGCTAGAATACCGAAGACGTATGCTCATTTGCATTTCAGTGTTTTCGTGGTGACCTCCCGTCATGTTTTTCTGGGATGTTTCGACTTGTTAACGAAGTTACCCCTTATGCATTAAGAAACCGAGATGATATACTGGTTCCTTCCACTCCTTCAGTGCGCTCAGACTTTGGTCTGGAAGTGGCTATGGGGCATGCCTGGAATTCGATTCCCACTGAGATCCGGCAGTCCTTGAGTCTTGGTTCGTTCAAAAAACACCTTAAAAGATTTTTGCTGGAAAATAGTAATTTAATTGGTTGAAATTCGGAGAAGAAAATTGATCTTATTGAAAAAAAAAGTAATAAGGTTGTTAGTAATATAGTTGTTGTAGTTTAATAAAATGAGATGTTAGTGTTGGCTCTCGCTGAATATGTTTATTTTTTATTTTATTTTTTTATTTTTATATTGTTGCGTGATGTGGAGGTCGGTTGTATTCGCGAGAACACCCCGTGAATTATTTGATTTTGTTTTAAAGATTGTTTTTCCCAACCTACGGGTCATAGAGCCTTTGGGAATGTGTTTAATAAATAGATTTTGCTTTTTGTATATGTTAGTACTATGTTAGTTTTGAATACATAAGTTTGCCAATAAAAAGAACTTGAACTTGAACAGCTCCCACCACAAGGGATCAAGCCAGGGGTATATAAATATTTTTTAAACACAGACAAATGGATTCACTTTCTTCTTGGTTGAAGCGGCAGCGCTGCAGCATCTTGCAGGGAAGCACGGACTTTGTCCATGAGCAAGTCCGTGATTCTCAAGAAGCGCTGCCGTCTCCCTCGAAGCACTGCAGTGCAAAAACGGATGTAGAAAGAATCGGCAGAGAAGTGGACCTGCAGCATGCAACAAAAACGAGGCTCTGGAAAGTGAATCCACTACATACATGGAAAGCCAGTGAGAAGTTAAGGCGCGTAAACTCTTCGTATGTACATGCGCTCGGTGGACTCGCGCTTTGCTTTTTGGGATCCCAAACCTAAGTGGAGGGATACCTATGACTTCGTAAATGTTGTCAGTCCGTCTGTCAGCACGATAACTCTCGGAAAGAATGAGATATTTTGATGAAACTTGGTTTGAGCATTCTCCGGATCAAGGGAAAGTCGAATTCGTAGGAGGACCCCATAGCTGTATATTTAAGGGAGGGGGAAGGGTTTCGAATTAAGGGGCGATTTTTCAAAAGCTAATGAGATAGTTGATTTAGGAGTAAGAGGTGCTGAATCCGAATGTGAAATTTATTTTCTCGCCTGACAAGTAGTTCACTCAGAAACCGGAAAATTTGCAAACAGTAAAATTTGAATCTGAACTTGATTAGAGGATTGATGTAGGCGTAAGCAGACATGCTGAATCTTAATATGAAAATTATTTTCTCGCCGGACCAGTGCCCGGAATCCAGAAATTTAGCATGAAGTTTTAAAATCCAATGACATAGTTGATAAAGGGTAAGGAGATCTTACACCTAGCGCTTTGGGTTTAGTCATGTCGGCAGGCACTGCAGGCAGTATGTCGCGGGGGGGGGGGGGGGGGGGGGGGGGGTTGAGATATGTTGTTCAAACTTCGTATGAGGATTCTCTGGCAAAGTACAGGCCAAGTTCATAGATGGGTCCTTTAGCCTTACATTTAGAGGCAGATGAGAGGTGTTTCCAACTAAGGGTAAAAATGTGTTTTATAAGCTAATGAGATAGGCGTTTAAGGGCTAAGGAGGCCCGATGAATCTATATCTGAACTTAGTTTTCTTGCCGCAAAACTGATTCACCCGGAATTCGGCCGAAACTGGAAATTTGGTTGAAGCTCAAAGTTGTTTCTGAAGTCGATTAGAGATTCGGTATTGGGGTAAAGAGACATGCTCAATCGAATTTTGAACTTTATCTCATTGACGGATAAGCTTACAAAATTTGCCAAAAACGTCGATCAATTCTGATCTGGTTCTGATCTTAATGTCACTAGCTCTTTTGCTCTCGTCGGGAATGCTGCTAAAATACGAGGAATTTGGTTAAAAACAGAAAAAATCTAAAAGACCTTTCTGAAGCCGATTAGAGATGAGATACTGGAGTAAACAAGCTTGCTGAATCCATTCCGAACTTGGTGTTGTCATTGATCAGTTGTGTTACCGTAAGTTGTCAGAAAACTCCAAAACAGTAAAAATTTGTTGTACATATTCAAGCGGTTGATTGTGGATGAACAGCAAAAAGTTAAAAGGGTCTGGCGAAGACTCGGCAATCTGCAAGATTCGATTGTCTGGATCAAGAAGTCCAAAAATATTAAATTTTTGGGATCCCATCGAAACCTTTGGCCTTGTTGGAAAATCGAATGCTTGAAAACAACATAATCGATCTTCTGAGTCAAAATGTTTCAAAAGTAATGAAGAACAACCAAGTTCTGAGCAAACCCAAAGAGCTTGATCAAACTGGGCTCAAAAAGCCGCCTATTGGACAAACAACTGAAAATCCCAAGGGGACGTGAAATTTGATGGGCTTTGTGGCAGCTTGGCGATAATGAGCAGACTGCAATTAGAAGTCAATTAGGGTTCCTGTTGCATAATTATACAGCTTCTTCTTTTTCTTTTTTATGGTCACTTACCTGATCCGAGCATCTGGAGGGGAGTTCAGGGAGGGGGAATCTGTAAAAATTAGGTATTTTTTACTTATGACCTGGTGATCAGATCTTAATGAAACTTGATACGTAGAAAGACTCGTGTCTCAGACGTCCCATCTTAAATCCGGACCGGATGCGGTGACATTAGGGGGAGCTGGATGGGGGAAACCGGAAATCTTGGGAAAAGCTTAGAGTGGAGAGATTGGGATGAAACTTGGTGGAAAGAACAAGCACGAGTCCTAGATAAGTGATTGAGTTTTTGCCTGTCCGGCAAAAAAATAAAAACTAACAGCGTATCTTCTTTCCCCTATATCGAACATCTAATCAACTTCAAATTAAAATTTAACTTATAACAAATTCTCCGGTTCCAGCCGGATTCCGGGCGAACTATATGTCCGGGTAAAAAATGATTGTCATGATCATCATGATTGTCAAAAAATGATCGATTTTTTCGATCATTATCAGCACGTGTTCACTGTTTTCAATAATTTTCTTCAAATTTTTTTTTTTTATTTGCTTAAAGCGCTATTACCATGCCGTCTCCTGCAGGCTCATGTGCAGCCTGTAGCAATGTCTGACATTCGCCAGGCTTTAATAAAAATTAAGCGTCCAAATAAACTTGATGCTGGTGGCCTTTCTTACCGATTTTTTGCTCATGATTGTCTCGCCCTACTTAACCATCTGCAAATACTTTTCCAGTCTTGCCTAGCGCAATCACTTGTTCCTGATAGTTTTCTCTGTGGTCACATAACGTCCATTCTAAAACGTGGTAAGGACCCTACGTCATGTGCAAATTATCGTCCGATTACCGTATCGTGTTTTTTAGGTAAGCTGCTTGAACATTTATTATTACCTGAAATCGAGTCAAAATGTAATTTTACGCCTTTTCAGTTTGGTTTCCGGAGAGGTATGGGTTGCTTCCATGCGCATCATGTGCATCTTACTGCTGACATTTCAGGGGCTTTTGACAATATTTTGCATTCCCAGACTTTATTTTCCCTTACGTCTTCAGGTGTTAATCCTTCCCTAGTACGTTTATTTTCTTTTCAGTATTCAAAGTCTGAAATTCGAGTGACTTGGAATCCCCAAACCTCTGACCAGGTAAAATTAATAAGGGAGTTCGGCAAGGAGGTGTTGTCTCCTATTATATTTAAATACGTCCTTGCATCGTGCTTACGTCGATTTAAATGTTCGTTTTTTTACAGTGATACTGGTTTGTCTCACGTTGCATATTGCTGATGACGTTCTGCTTGTTGCCCGGACTCACGACGGATTGCTTGCTAGCCTTAGAGTGTTAAAGAATGGACTGTCGAAGATTGGATTATCAGCTAATGCATCTAAATGTGAGTTTATTTGTTTTAATAGCCCTTATAAGGTCGCTCGACTTGTTGCTGGGGTGCAGTTCTACCATGTTCTTCTTCCGTTAATTGGCTTGGTTTGTCTTTCGGCCCAACGCTTTCCACTACGTGTTCATCCCTTGTGAATAGAGCCATAAAAAGCCTATGCATGGCTTACTGGAAAATAACATCAATGGTCTTTGTTCGCTTTATAACACTTTTTGCGCCCCTGTGCTTCTGTTTTTAGTCGGCATGGCTCATCTGTTTCGTAAAAAAGATCGCCAGACTCTGCGAGTGGCTTATTTCAAATATTGTAAATTCCTCCTCCAGCTCCCTAGATGGCACCAAAACAGAAAAGTCATTGCTCGATCTGGACTAATCTACGTGCCTCTCGGATTCAAACTTCGAGTGATGACCCGTGTGAAAAGACCATTAACCTGATTCACGCCTAGCCTACGACCCTATGCGGACATTATATGTTATTGATGCTGGTTATATTGTTCATACTGTTTTGTTTAGTTTGTTTGTTGTTGTTTTTTTCGTTATTTATCTTTTTGTTTCTTTCATAACACTCTGTATTTTGTGCTTTACACTTTACAGGAAATAAAGTTCATTCATTCATTCAAGACCTATGCTCTTCACGCTTTGAAACGGACCATACTCGTAGCACCGACCACCACACTTGCGGCATTTAAAGTGAGACAAACTTGCAGGTTTAGAAATTTCTAGTAAAGCCAAGGTGCAGTCTGCACACACCAAGGACAGATGGGAGGCTGTATAATTTGTTTGATACACTATATGAAGTTATCAGGTCCAGCGCTGGTGAACGACTGAATGAGTTTCAGTAGTGATGTTCTCTATCGCCAGTGTTGCTAATATCGCTGCTATTCCAGTGTGTGTCAATTTTGTCAAGTCTTGGCGCTACTCCCTGGCGTTATTTTGCTCTGGTCAGGTGTGACCATGCTATGAGTGACTGGAAGAACAACCTTGAACATCTCCGCTTTGGCCGAAGGTGACACAGTTGCTTGCTTGCTTTTGCTCAAGAGCTGGCTAAAGTCAGAAACATCCGGGAGGCCAAGTAGCCTGCTTATTGGATAATATTTCAACTCTGATCATGATCAAAAAGGTCAAATCCCGAATTCCTTGGAACATAATAGTTCCTATGTTCATTCAAAATGTATAAATGCAAGAAAATTTCCTCATGTTAAAAATCTCTATTCTGTAAATCTCCTCACTTTAGCGATAAGGAATAATCTGACTGCTGCGGCTGCTGCTGCAGCTCCCTAAACCAAGTGGTGCTCCTGGGGCGGAGCCCCAGGACGCGCCGCCTTTAAGAAATAATCTGACTGCTGCGGCTGCTGCTGCTGCAGTTCCCTAAACCAAGTGGTGCGCCTGGGGCGGAGCCCCAGGCCGCGCACGGAGTTACGGGAAAAGGCGGGGGACCCAGGGTCCACTTTTTTTTAACGATCCGCCTTTTCCCGTAACTCCACTTTCCCCGTGTATTCTGTTTCCCCGTGTATTCTGTATCTCATAGGCTAAAAATAGGAATATGGGATGAGCTCACGAGGCTATAAATTTTGCCTTCCTTACCTGAAATAATCTGAGGATCCAAGTATATTAGCATCAACTAAGACAAGAACTTGAAATTCTCCCACTCTGTCCAACAAGGCAATATCCTCATTTCGGAAGAACATTTTACATTCTTCTGGAAATAGGGTTCCCAATGGGTATGACCCAATATCGCCTGAACGTTCGAGCCATCCAACTGGAACCAAAACTGGAACACCTTTGGGCATTGGCTGGTTGTCTTCAACTGTGAATGTTATTTCTGTGTCTGATTTTGACACACCTACGCTTGTATTTACTTCAATTACAGCTAGAGATAGTGGCATTGAGACTGGGCTCACTTTCTCCCAATCACACTCTTCACTAGGTTGTCTATCATGGGTTTCCTCCATCTCTGAAAGATAAACAGTTCTATACAAACACAGAACTTGCAAAATGTATACTTAGCTTAGTTACCGGCATATCACTCTTGTCCTATACTATCCTGCATTTTAGGCGGTGATGACAATTCCATCCGATGGATAGAAACTCTTATTGGGCCATTTCTATTGGTTTCAGTACACAAAGAACCCAATAGCAGCAGAAACTGCATTTTGGCTACATGGTTCCTACTATCTTCAGTACCCTATTTCAATTAATACTCATCTTCAGTAATTTCAATATCGACTTCTAAATTACAAATGGATACTTTATCACTAGTTCATGTAGTTCATATAAGAGGAGTTAATTCAGAAGCATTCTTGCATTTGCATACTTTATATCACCACACTCGAAATGCTAGAAGCAACCAGGACTAGGTTACTTTAGTCTAAACACTTTTGAAAACTTTGCAGCATGTTCAGAAGGTGTTATGCCAATAACAGAAGTTTAGACCAGCATTTGGCATAGCTTAACTCAAGCTGGCATCAGCTGGACATAGGCTAGTACATATTTAAATAATGCATACAACAGATACATCAGATAAAATGCTTTATCAGAGATATTTTGGCCTTTCTTAGCAAAGGTCCTCATCAGGCTGTTAATCTTCAGGGTCAACACAGTCTACCACAAATCCCTGATTTTTGGATACCCTATGCCAAATGCTGGGTATATCTAGCATTTGGCATAGCTAATGCCTAACGCTGGATACCCTATGCCAAACGCTGGATAGCTGTTGGTAACCTAACCCTGACCTACCTCAATATAAATGAGTTCTGATTGGTTGATTTTTTAGCTTCACTCAAATCATCAATATTTTATTGGGTCCCAGTATCCAGCATTTAGCATAGCCTATCCAGCGTTAGGCATAGGGTATGCCAAATGCTAGACATATCCAGCGTTTGGCGTAGGTATCCAAAAATCAGGGGTTTGTGGTTGACTGGGTCAACAACCGGGAGGGAAACAAACCTGTGATATTCGATTAATTGTTGTGTCTGTAATCATTGATCTGTAATCCTAATTTCTATAATCGTTAGAACAGTAATAGTTGCGTTTTTTATCCAGATTGTCTGTTCTGAATTCTTGCTCCTGAATGATTTGATTTTCTCGATTTTCATAAAAATTACCGTTTTAGCTCCTCTGACTTATCAATTCTCGATTTTGACAAAAAGACTTATTTTGCAGCTCATCTGCAACCCTAATAACTACATGCTTATGCATATTGAACCCCCACACTCATTTGACCAATCAGGGAGGAGAATGGAGAATCCATGCTCTCGATTCTGAAAAAAATGCAAGAAAAGGAGAATTCAAAAACGCGAAAGTAAGAGATTTCCGAGGAGAATTCAGATCAAAAACTCAACTAATAACTGCTTAGCAAAATTAATAAATGACCGACCAGAATAAATTCCAAACAAAAGAAAAACAACAAGCCAAAACTGAGGTTTCAGAGCCGGGTAGTATCAGGCACTGTTGGGTAACAAAGCGTTACTAACATTGCCGTTACGAGTTCTCGATTACTACGACCCATCTACACCTGAGCTAGACTTCGCTTCTAAGAAAAACTTGTCCAAACAGAAAAACTAAATTTTCACAGAAATTAAGATAAATAGCCTATAAGATGTCATTGGTTGGTCGAGGTAAGACCATGGAACTAGGAATATATCGTGCAGTTTGGAAGTAGCAAGCAGGAAAACCTTCCAACATGAAACCTTGGAAGTAGGGCTTATTAATTGACCATGATGATCTAGGACCAATATAAGTGCCCGGGTCCTGGGCTGCCATCCTACTGTAATTGATATGAATGAACAATTTGATCCTTAGCCAGGCTTCAACCTCAGGTGGGCACCCATTTTCTTCAGTTAGAGTCAGGAAGGAAGCCTGAATAAAAATTGAAAAGAAAGAGAAAACAAATTTGATTGATGTTGACCAGGAGCCTCATGACTGGGGGGAGAGGATGCCCCCATCCCCAATGTTGTCAGCCAGTCAGTAAAAAATAACTGTGTCTGTGGAAAGCGCTGCAATTTTTCGGCAAAACAGGTGATAATTTGAAAATCATTTTTTTCAATACATTAGGTTTTTCTGAAAATACAGGAGTGTTGCATGAAGCTGCCACCCTAAACTCCTATTTTGGGGAAATGACTTAAGGAAAAAGAGTAAAGGTTGAAATAAAATTCAGTGGAGTATCCTGAAAGGAAGCTTAGAACCTTCGCTTTCTGCTGGTACCATAGTTTACTTGTAATTGTTCAAGACTAAGCTGGAGAACACAAAAGAATATAGGCACCCAAGTGATCATGAAGTCGCCCACTTTGCTAAAAATGGTATTTTGCTACATGGTGAAGTTAGAAGCCAGCTGTTTGGTCAGAGAGGTTCCTTGAACTTTTGCAAATAACAAAATTTGCTGTTTTCTTGGAATTTGCATGATTTTTCTGGGGGTGGCAGCTTCATGATCCAAGGTGGCAGGATCATGTACCATGGCCAATTGGGGGGTGTGCGGTGCCATAGTAAGGGCAGCTTCATGCAACACTCCTGTATGTCGCCTTTCTTTCAAAACTGTCATTTTTTCTTGAAAACAGTCAGTAGTGGAGTGTTCCTTGGAACAGTCCACTATGGCAAGTGCTGTAGCAGCTTTCAGTTTTCACCATATTTTGTGGAGCTCATAACTCGTGAACAAGTGCAAGTATCAAGTTCAAACTTGGTATGTTGTGGGTATTGGGGTCTTGTGCCTTTCGGGGGTCCCACCCCCCACAACCAACCGGTTCAGGGACAAATGGGTCCAGATTGCCCAGTGAATAATGTTCATAACTTGACCAGAACTGGACATAGGACGATGAAATTTCTTGGACATGAAGCTCCTAGGGCTGGCAAATTGCTTTTAAAGTTGCACCTCCCGCACCCACACCGTTCATGGGCAACTCAGCCCAGATTGCCCAGGACTAAAGTTCGTTACCCTTGCCAGGGATGAACAGGTATCAAGTTGAAACTTGGTAGGATTGTGAGCATGGGGGTCTCTTTTTCCTTGTTGCGGGTCCCAAATCCCACCCCCCCTTGGTCAAGGGGCAATTATGCCCAGATTGCCCATTTTATTATGTTTTTAATTTGACAATAAGTGGAGATAATGCAATGAAATTCCTTTGTGCTTTGAAATCATAGGGACCAGGGAGAGTTGAACCCAGTCATGCACAAATCCTCAATTTTTGGGCATGGTGCCCCAACGTCTGGGCATAACCGAACGTATGGGCATGGTACCCATACGTTGGAGCACCATGCTCTAGAGCATGGGCATGGTACCCATGTGAAATTTGGATAAACTGAGACTGGTTACATACCTAAATAGGGCCTTCTCCCTGTCCTAGATCAAAAGATACCTGATTTCACCGTCTATCCAACCTCATTTTCCAATTTCCAAAATGTTAGAGCACTTTCAAGATACAGAAAGTTTTGTGGAGGCCACTGCTTTCCCAGTGGGTTTACCCTATCCTTTTACAGGTAGTTGCCACTAGGTTACTCAATCCTTTTCCATGTTGTCAAAAAGTCAAAAGTCAGAGTAAAAACAGGTAAAAAACAAATAACTCAAAATAAATACAATAAAAGGCAAACAATCTAAAGGAAATATTTGCTCCAGTGAACAGATTGAAAAGCTTGCCTCATCCATGCTACCTAGCAGCAATTTTCTGAAAAAGGATAGGATAAGCCCACTAGAAGAGAAGTGGCCTCCAAAAAACTCTATGTATCTTGGAAGTGCTCTAACATTTTGTAAATTGGAAAATGAGGTTGGATAGAAAGTAAAATCAGGTATCTTTTGATCTAGGAAAGGGAGAAGGCCCTATTTAGGTATGTAACCAGTCTCAGTTTATCCAAATTTCACAGGGGTACCATGCCCATGCTCCAGAGCATGGTGCTCCAACGTATGGGTACAATGCCCATACGTTCGGGCATGCCCAGACGTTGGGGCACCATGCCCAAAAATCGAGGATTTGTGCATGACTGGTTGAACCACCCCCGCGTGCGACCAAAATTGCCCCTGAACAAAGTTTTTGGCCCGTGATTGGAATCAAACTGTGATCTCGTATTCTTTGATGGGTCCCGACCCCCCCCCCCCCCCCCTCCCATTCATGGGCAGCTGGGCCCAGATTTCCCATGAGTTAAGTTTGTCTATGACTCTTGTATATTTGGGGAGATATATCTATGGATGAGGATTTGGTGTAAAATCAACAAATAAGACGATGCGACCTACTTTAGTCTTTAACGAAAAAGATGGAAACTGGACTGGTTTGTCATATGATCGAAGAAATGCCATACTTAATGAATTGTGACAAAGGGGGCATTACTCTCCTACGAATGGTTTATTATGGTTTATTGCACTTGTTATTACCTTGCTAATGAAAGAGAGGTTTAAAGGGTGGGAATGGCAGGCAGACCATTCAGTGTTCGAACAAATGCTATTCGTGCAAGATCTTCAACATTTCTTTGGATTTACACTGGTGGTTTGTTTACATTTAAAGCTTTTAAAGGGGGTGATTACAAGGTTATTTCAATACTTGTTTGGTTGTTGGGGAAGAGAAATGTCTTGGTTCTAAAGCTGTTTGTATATAAATGTGGTAAACATTTTACTTTTACACTCCACATCTGAGTGCTTGCGCACTTTTTTTTTCTGTTAAAACAGTTGGTAAAAATTACTAGCCAGTTTGTAAATGCCTTCCCTCCCCCAGACATTTTGGCTAGTAGTATCTCTGATGGTCCCATCTAGGAAATATTAAACTAAAAAAAATTTAGCAAAATCAGCTACCATCATCATGAAATCCTGAAGGCATGGATTGATTGCTCGGGAGATAAGATTATCTCTAATCCGGACTGATCTTATCCCAGTAGAGATGAGACTAATCCCAGTTAACTTTAATCCTTACTCGTAGACACTATTTACAGTGTATAGAACAGCTAACCTCATAATGAAATTCAGAAGGCATGGACTGACTGTTCTGTAGCCCTCGATATCATTTGCATGTGAATATTGGAGCATTATTGTCATTGGTACCATAGGCATGGACGTACTCAGTCTATTGGCTAAATCACAATGCAGTTTCCCACCTTGGAGGTTTCTCCTAATCTAGCCACTCATGTACAGGAGTGGTATCCAACCTCAGACAAGATTTCAAATTTTCCAGAGAAGTCTCTCCGTCACAATAACATACCTGGCTTAAAAAGGAACCAAGAATGAAGAAATAAGACAAACATACCAGATTGTAGCTAGGCCTAATTGAATGTTTTACATATTGGATAAATAAATGTTGCTTCAATGTTTCTAGTTAAACATATTTTTCTTTTCAAACAAGATCACTTCATTTTACTGTTACTTCGATTCACTTACATAATGATGAAAAAGGTAAAGTTAGCTAAGTCAACAGCCAGAAAATCTCTTTTCAAAGCAGCTTCAGAACAAATTTGATTATTTTTGCCTCTTGACGGTCAGGACAGCATGTACATTTCATTTTAACATTTTCGGGGCAAAAATCGTACTTTAAAACTCATGACTTTTTAAAAAAAAAGTCATATTTTGCCTCCTGGCCGTCAGGACAACATGTACATTTCACTTTAACATTTTCTGGGCAAAAATCGAGGTAGTGTAAAAATGTGGTCAGGTACCCCTCCTGTAGTTTCCTACCTGGTACGGCTGCCAAGTAATCTCCTTCAGTTAAAGCTGTCTTATGATCTCCTAGAACTGCCAAACCTCCATTTTGGGAGGTTTGGCAGACATAGGAGATCATATTACTGCAAAAATAAGCCAAACCTCCTTCTCAGGAGAGCAGCCAGATTGGCAGAAACCCCACAGATAACAGGGTATGTAGACACCAGGACACACCTCATTCAGGACATTCACTTGACAGCCAGATCAGAAGAAACCTCCCAGGTAGAAAACTACAACAGTGGCCAGATTAGGAGGAGCCTTCAAGATGGGAGATGGGAAACTGCACCAGTGGTATGGACTGGACGTACTAGGTACAAAACACTCCTTGAGCCCAAGCTAACTCGGAAACATATATTCAAACCACGGATGCAACAGATAAGTCAGCTGCAATGCTTTGGCAGTGATATTTGGGTCTTTCTTGGCAAGTGTTCTCATCAGGTTGTCAAACATCAGGGAGAACATTGGTGAAGAAAGAAAACCTGCGATTGTTAGTTTGTGTTGTACAGTAGGCTAAAGGTATTATTATTTGGATACTTCTCTCACTGTTTTACTAGCCTGGTTTTTCTAACTGTTTATGAAACAGTAAAAGGAAAGGAAAAAATAAACTTGGTATCAGCTGATAGCCAACCAGGGTTGTCTTGGCACAAACTCTGAATTTACCGTCAATCAAAACCTTTGGTTAATGAAAGACAAATTTTGAATAGAAATAGGCCTACTCGAAATGGAGTGGGTGGCTTAAGTTCTTATTATATATTTTTATTACTGAATTAAATTTGTAATTGTCCAGTAAAATGCAGTGCTCAGCCAGCCTATGTAAGTACTTAATGATGTTATGCTTCCCGCTTAGGTAGCTTGCAATCCACTTATACCAGAAGGACTTCAGGTAAATTACAGGTAGAAGTTATGGGTACTGGAGTGATGAAACTGTTCATTTTTGGCAGTTGTACTGCAGGCCATTAATTATGTTTGTTCACAGGTGTTGCTCTCTTCAAGCAAGGGTGGAATGAGATTCCAGAAGTCCTTGGAGCTGGTTTCATGGGACTAGTTGGTGAGTAACATTAAACTTGCTCTAACAGCTGAGGTTGTTAAAAATACTTGTCCTGCCATACCTTATTTGATCCAATCTACTTCCATAGCTGTTCCGCCTATTCCCTCTAAAGACTTTGAACTTGTACTTTTAGTCAGGCTTATACAGTCTAAATATTTTTCTCCATCAGTCCGGCTATCGGTTGCTGGTCCGGGCAAGCTGTTTTAATTTAAGACATGCTTGTATATTTAGCCATGCCTTGGCCTTTCCCCTAGGGGCCTGTGGGTTGCCCAAAAGCAGCAAAAGCTCCTAATTGATTGAACCATCTTATGTATTAAATTGTAATTTGTCATTTAGAGGAGTTACATCGTAAGCATTCTAGCAGTCGCAACGTGTAGAACTCCCCCAACCACAACCAAGGTGAAGCCGTGACTCGATCCTACCGCTGGGTCATCTAGTTGCGCGGCTTGGAAGCACCCGACATAAGGAGGATGGGATAATAGTTTGACTATGCATCTAACAAGGCGTTTTTTTTAGCAGGTATATATTTTGTTTTCTGGTTTTGGGGATCCCAAAACGTAAGTGGAGGGATACCTATGACATCGTAAAAGTTGTCCGTCCGTCCGTCTGTTAGCACGATAACTCTCGAAGGGAATGAGATATTTTGATGAAACTTGGTGTGAGGACTCTTTGGGCCAAGGGTAAGGTCAAGTTTGTAGATGGGCTCTGTGCTGTACATTTAGGGCTGGGAGAGGGGGTTCAAATTAAGAGGCAAACAAAATATTTTTAAACCGCTAATGTGATAGTCAATTATGGGGTAAGAAAGCATGCTGAACATGAATATGCAAAATATTTTCTCGTCCGACAAGTAGTTCGCCCGGAATCCGGCAAAAACTGGAAAGTTGGTTAAAATTGAAAGTTTCATTTGAAGTTAAATAAATGTTCGACTTAGGGGTAAGAAAACATGCTGAACACGATCTTGAAAACCATTTTCTTGCCGGACGAGTAGTTTGTCCGGAATCCGGCCAGAACCGCAAAATTTGTAAAAAGTAATAAGTTTTATTTGAAGTTGGTTAGACGACAGACTTAGGGGTAAGAAGAGACGCTGAGTCTGTATATGACAATCATTTTTTACCCGGACATATAATTCGTCCGGAATCCGGTTGTAATCGGATTATTTTGTTATAAGTTAAAGTTATATTTTAAGTTGATTAGATGTTCTTTATATACACTGAATTCGTTTCTGAATTTTCTTTTTTTGTTGGACAATTAGTTCCCTTGGAATTCGGCCGAAACCTGGAATTTGGCAGAAGTAAAGCAGGAAGTTTCGGTCAGTATATCTGAACATGGTTTCTGTGGCGATTAGCCTGGCGAAGACTGGATCTGGCGAAGACAAGACCCAGTTGTCTGGATCAGATATTATATTTTTGAGATCCCACCGAAACCTTTGGTCTTGTTCTTCCTAATTCCCTGAAGTCCAGAGAAGGAAGGATGTAAGCAAACGCCGCAAATCATACTAGCTTCGTTATAGTGATTGCTTGAAGATTCTGAAAGTCAGCTAGATAATATTCAGCTTTCGAGGCAAAAAAAATGTCAATCTGGCAGATGATTTCCTCTCCCGACATATATCAACGTTAACTCAGTGATATACTTAGTTGTATTAATCCTCTTACTCTCCCCTCAATGGTTTACTAGCCTCTTTAGACTCCGGCGGGTGATCACTGAATGATTAATGAGCAGTGGCTACCTTGCTGTGACTGAATTGTGTTTAAAGTTCAATGGGCACATCAAACTACCCCAATCCTACTCTGTAACAACCTAGGAACGATGCTTACCCCCTAGCTCAGCAGCTTTTTCAACAGTTTCCTCTCTGTGATATTTCAAAGCGTAATATTTTGGGCCAGTACATGATCAATTTACTAGCTTGGACAAAGATAAAAGTGATGTTTCTTATAACACTTAGTAGACCTTTATTTTATGCATAAATCAGCTTGTCTAATTCAGATTTGAATAGGCTATTTGTTTTTGAATGATTTTTGTAGCTATGTTATTTTTTATAAACTTATTGCATATTCTGGTACATTTTATCAAGCAAGTTAATCAAGCTTCACTACACTATTCCACAAAGAAAAACTTTTAATAGGGACTTAAAACATGGAACTTCTGATGACACACTAGAACTATCAGGTAAACTGCATCTGCGGCTTGACTTATTGGTAACATCTCAAATATATCTTTTTCTATCAAGCGTTGCTGGGAGTTTTTGAATTTCTTGCCACGATATCCCAGCTCCTAAGATTTGGATCACCGAAATGCCAGAGAGGTAAAGACAAGGGATAACAAGAAAACGGCCGATTTTCGTAGCGCCTTCTACAGGAAGTCGGAAATGTTTATTTGTGAAGCATTTAATACAAAATAATGCATTAGAAGTGTCCATTGTGCTTTAAGTAATTTGTGGACTGTGAGAATTATGAAGGAAACAGTGTGCTCGTAAAAATTTGACCCATCGAAAGATAAAGCTGTCTCCCCCCTTTTCGGCCCACATGAATCGAATTCTGTAAGTGCTACATAGGCCTGAGGGTTTAATGATGGATTTTTTGAAAAGAGCGATTCTGCGATATGGCTGGGTGGAGCTTTCGGATTAAGATTGTTAAAAAGATATGGCAGTAGTACTTCTTCAGTAGGTTGAACAGGATGCTCGTACTTACGTATAGGATGTACACAATTTTAGGAATGGGTATCGCCACATATACAGCAGTCCGAAATGAAAAGCTGAATGGAAAGAGGCCATTTAAGAGGGATTATATTGGTAAGTTTGTATTATTTTCCTTAAAGGACCTCTCTTGCTTTTCACTGTTTTCACACCACCAGTGGCAACTTAGGGGACGTTTTTGCGTGAATGGCTGTAGAGCTGTCCACGCGAAATGAGAAAATCGATCAGGCTTTGAACGGCTGAGGAAGATGGGTTCCGTCCACGCGAAAATGCCCATGGAGCTGGTTGGGAGTACATTTTGGTTTTTCGCTTTTCAGCGCTAGCCAAGATTCTCCTGGGTTGCTTGACAGTACCTTTGTTTTGTATTGAGACGTCAGCGAAGAGGCACTGCCAAACCTGATTTTGTCACTGCGCCTCCGCGACCGCGGTTAACTATGCTTTCTCAGCATTTTCTTCTTGAGCATTTAAGCACGGCGCATATTTTGTCCTAAATTTTTCGTGAGAAAAACTGTTGGCAAGCGCTTACAAGAGAACCCATAATTTGACATGGCAATTATGAGTTTTTGAAAAACGCTGCTTCTCGACCATTTTATTAGGATCTCAAAATGGAAGTGGAGGAATCCTATGACATAGCAAAATTTGTCCGTCTGTCTGTCTGTCCGTCCGTCCGTCTGTCAGCACGATAACTCTCGAAGGGAATGAGATATTTTGCTGAAACCTGGTGTGAGGATTCTTTCGGGTTAAGGGACAGGTCGAGTTCGAAGATGGGCTATGTAGCCCTAAGTTTAGGGGTGGGTGACGGGGTTCAGGTTAAGGGACAAACAAAATGTATGTCAACAGTTAATGAGATAGTCGATGACAATCATTTCCATCTTGACATATAGTTCGCCCGGAGTCCGGCTGAAACCGGAAAATTTGTTTTGAGTAAAAGTTTTACCTGAAGTTCGACAGGTAGTTCATCTGGAATCCTGCCAAAACCGGAAAATTTGTTAAAAGTAAAGGTTTTGTTTGAAGTTGATTGGATGTTTGATTTAGTGGTAAGAAGACATGCCAAATCCGTATATGATAAACATTTTCTATCTTGATATATAGTTCGCCCGAAATCCGACTGAAAACGGGAAATTTTTTTTAAGTAAAAGTTTTGATAAGATGTTCGGTGTAGTGGTAAGGAGGTTTGCTGATTATGGGTATGAAAACTATTTTCTCGCCGGACAAATTGTTCTCCCGGAATCCGGTCAAAACCTGAAAATTTTTAAAAGCTAAAAGTTTTATCTGAGGTTGATTGCAGGTTCGATACTGAGGTAAGGAGATATGCTGAATTCGTTTTTGAGCTTTAGTTTCATGCCGGAAAAGTAATTCGCCCGGAATCCATTCGAAAATGAAAATTTGGCAGAAGCTTTTATCAACTTCACCAAAGCAAAGGGGTAGTTCATGCTAAATCTGATCTTGTTTTTCTGAGACGAGTGGTCATTGGCCGTAATCTGTTTCTAAATTTAATAGCAAAAATGTTCAAGGAGTCTGACAAAGACCGGATATCTACAGGTCCCAATTATCCAGATCAATAATATTAAAATTTGTGAGATCCCATCGAAACCTTCGGTCTTTTTCTAGTAAGAGGTGTGCTTAAACGATTACCTTAATTCTGCCTAGAAGAGCCATTGGGATATTTTGTGTTCTGTTAAGGTGGTTTGTTATATAATCGACATCGAGGTTTGTTGTGTAGCTATTTTTATCCAGCATTATGGCGATGAAGATTGTGATAAAAGTTTGACATTTTGCCTAAATGGCTTATCCAGTACGATGGCGAAGAAGATTGTGATAAAATCGTGGGTTGCGAACCAAGGGCAGGTTTTTGCATGAATGGCTGTTGAGCTCAGGTGCTATTTCACGAAAACCGTCACTGGATGCCGCCATTCACGCGAAAATGTCACTGATGCGCGCGACAGTGGGTTGAAACAGAGAAGATTTGGAACACCATCTTCCTCTATCCGTTCAACATAGCTCGAGGAGCGTCTTTGAACGGAAGACACCGATCCAGCTGGAAGGTGACTTATCCTGTCGAGCTTTTCACGTGGAAATGTCCATTGAGCTGTACGCCTCCACGAGGGGACGTAACATCCAACAGAGCCGTCCAAGCGAGTATGTCCCCCACAAATCGAGAGTTGACTACTCTTTCAGAGAAGAGGTTCTGCAACACTTTGTGCCAGGGGCGGATCCAGCCTTCCGTTCTAGGGGGGGCGATTCTTACCGAAAAGAGTGGGGGTAGTGTCCTTTTTGTCGGCCACAAGGCTGATTTTTTTTCGCGTTTTAAGTGTCCCTGTCGGTCTCTGATTTAACGAAAATGTGGTTTTCATATATTACAATAATGGTAAAAACTGTACTTGATCAACTGACAACTGTTTACAAGAAAAATTCAAGCTCCTGGCTCCACTTGCAAAAAGATTTTAGAGTCTAGTTACAGTAGCTAGAACATCGCGTTAATGCAGACTTCCGTAAGTGCAGTAAAACAAAACAAAAAATTACAGCCCGTCTAGGGGGGGCGATCGCCCCGCCTCTGGATCCGCCCCTGCTTTGTGCTTCAAATTTGTGTTCTGATGATTTAGCTTCCTATCAAAATTTGGTTAGAAGATGATGCAAAACCTGAACTCCAAGATGATAGGTTTAGGCCCTTATGTCCCTCTTGCCTTATTTCTCTGTTCTTCGCAGCGCAACGAAAGGTAGCAGACTGACATGCTGGCTTGGACTAGGGTTTGGTGCCAGAAATCGCAAGTTAGATCTTTCTTTCCTTTCAGTATATCGAGATGATGACCCAATTGCAGAGGAAGTGCCAACGTGGAAGAAAAATGCAACTTTTGTCTTTGTGTAAGATGTCAGTCTTAGACTTGTATATACAGAAACCTTGTAATTAAATAGATGGTAACAGTACCTAGGAGAAATACAACATGTTCAGATATCACAGGAACCATCCGGAGGACCATTGAGCCACCTCTCGTCAACTTTGGTGCAGTTAAATAAGGGTTTTCCTAACTTTTCGTTCACTATGTTGTGCAATTTGCAGAGCCATTGTGACAGGTTTTGACGTGAGTCCGTGACAGGAGGCAGGACTTCCAAGCTAAAACAGGAGTTGATAATTAGCTAACTTGTCCATTCAAATACATATTGCAACATCACATTTGAGCACCTACCCTGTTTAGGCCGAAAGCTCATACGTTACTTCCAATCACATGATAGTATATCAGCTAAAGGCCGTGCTATCAAGATTGGATGGCTCTCCCGAGACCACCTCGAATTCATTCATAGTTTCCTGATCTGAAGTACAGCTCTAATATTATGGTACAACCGGTGCATTTCCTCCTACCGCCCGTTATGTTCCACTCCAACTGTAGCGCTTCCGACCCTCAGTTAGTGTTGTAACTTGCGGTAAAACAAAAACTCGTTAAGATCGGCAAACTATGAAAAAATTGGTAAAATATATAAAATAATCTATTCCCCACGAACGTAAGATAAAATCGTTGTTTCAGAATTGCCCGATGGCGCTGAGACAAGTCGTACACTGTTTACCCTTGCCCTACAAGGCTATCTTTTTCTTTATATTTTTCTGTTGGGAGCTATTTGTCAGCGCCGAGATACTTCCGATTCGCGCCACTAGATCGCGGTTGTATACGCAGCTCAGGTCAGTCCTATCGAATTAAGTTGGGGTTAAACTGGCATTGCAAATCGAGAATGATTTCGAGTCACCTTCTTTGAATTCTGAAATAGTACAATCACGTTCATGGCGGTTTCTGATACCTCTTTGATCGGATTGGCGAGGCAATTACAGCAGAATACCGGTAAAATTGGTAAAAATCAGTGAAAATACCAAATTTTACCGTGATCAATTTTGCTATTTACAACACTATCCCCTATTCCCCGACCGAGGTCAAATCCGATTCCGATACATAATTTTCACATCTATCGCATTTACTAGCACCAGAGCTGCTGCGAGTCGAGCAAATCCGAGAGAAGTCCGAGTCCTTGAAAAAGGCGTCTCGAGACGAGTCCACAGCTCTGGAGGACGGACAGCTCCGTGAAAGACGAGTCCGAATCCACCAGCTCTGACTCACACCATTCCTACAATCAATTTTCGTTTGAGCCAGAGCACTTCCGGAAAATTTCCAGCCCACACGCTACCCCCACCCACGGGGTCGGATCCGATTCTGACATAACTGTCGCATCTAGTTTATTTACTCGAAACAAGAAACCGGAAAGTTTCCGGTCCCTCTCCAAGTCCCCGCTGAGGTCGGATCCAATTCGGACACACGATTGTCAGGTCTGGGATATTTGGTCATACCACCTACAAAGTTTTACTCGAGTCCGATGAGAACTTCTGGTAAATCCCTGGGACCCCCCAAGACTTGCCCCCATGGAGGTCGGATCCGGGTCCAGCATTTACTTCCTACGAACCCCCCCCCCCCCCTCCGTCCAGCACTACCTCTGTCCAGATGCGAGACAGACAAATACATTTCAGGTCTAGGGCATGCTCTCCTACCACCTCTTAAGTTTCGCTCGAATCGGAGCACTTCTGGAGAATACCGGCTACCCATCCATCTTTAACTACCCCACGGGGGACCATGTTTGTGCAGTCAAAACAAATTCCCAACTGGCCCGTACGCATATTAGAATGCCTACCCCCCACCTCACACGCACACTGTGCTCGGAAGCCTAAACAGAACATCTAGGGCATGTGCTATTACCCAAGTTTAGACACATGCCAAGTATCATCGTACTAGCTTACGTGGAAGTGCAAAAACTAGCAAAACTGGGACAGACTGTCATCACGACCAGCGATTAGTACAAGTGATATACACATTAAATGCGGATCAAATACAGATTTGGCGTGCGACGGGGTAAATATAAAAGGAAACTAAGGTATTTGAAATACGACGAACTTATGCGACATTTCTTTTTTTTCTTAAGTATGCCATGCAGTCCAGCGAGAAAGTTCACATACTGTGCACAAAAGGCAGTGTATAGCTTCCCGAATCCTTGCCTGTTATACCGCGAACGGTTCGGCATAATTTTACTATAGCCAAAACGGATATCATTAGCAGTTGATGTAATCGCATCCTCGCAAATACTTCTCAAACTCTACCAGTTGAATCTCCTAGCCATCGAATATTTCCCTTCGTTACGATAACGGTACATCCAATATTTATCGACGTTTTTTTTGAGAAGCAGGGGGTGGGAAGCAAACGTATTGGCATTTGCCGTGGAGAGGGCAATCATTTTGAACGACTGGTTTAAATTGGCGACGTTGTTTCAAGGCCCTTCCTAGATTTAGCAGGAAGTCGGCGGCATAAGCCAGGTAACTGACATCAATGCCCCGAAAGCTACGAGTTAGTGAAAGCTTCCTAAGGCATCACCCAACAAGACCAAAGGTTTCGATGGGATCCCAAAAATTCAATATCTGATCCAGACAACTGGGTCTTGTCTTAGCCAGATCCAGTCTTCGCCAGACTCCTTGAACATTTTTACAATTAAAATTCAGAAACGGATTAAGGCCAAATGGCTAATCACCTGAGAAAACCAAGTTCAGGTTTGGATTCAGCATGTGTGTTTACCCCTATAAGTCATATCTGTTTTGACGAAAACTTCCTGCCACTTCTGCCAATTTCCTGGTTCAGGCCGAACTCCAGAACTACTTGTCCGGCGAAAAAAGAAAGCTCAAAGACGAAATCAGGGTATCTTCTTTCCCCAGTAATGAACATCTAATCAACTTCAAATAGAAATTAGCTTTTAACAAATTTTCCGATTCCAGCCGGATTCCGGTCGAACTATATGTCCGGGTAAAATACGATTGTCACACAGGGACTCAGCATCTCTTCTTACCCCTAAATCGCTTATCTAATCAACTAGAAATAAAACTTTGACTTCCAACAGTTTTCCGGTTTTGGCCGGATTCCGGACGAACTTCATGTCCGGGTAGAAACTTGTTTTCACATAAGTGATGTCTTCAGCATGTCTTCTTGCCCTAAATCGAACATCTAATCAACTCCAAATAAAACTTTTAATTTTGACAAACTTTCCGGTTTGGGCCGGATTCCGGTCGAAATACTTGTCCGTCGAGAAAATAGTTTTCACCGTCGTCTTCAGCATGTCTCCCTACCTCTAAATCGGACATTTAATCAACTTCAAATAAAACTTTTACTTTCAACAAACTTTCCGGTTTGGGCCGGATTCCGGGCGAAATACTTGTCCATCGAGAAAATAGTTTTCACCATCGTCTTCAGCATGTTTTCCTACCCCAAAATCTAACATCTAGTCAATTTCAAATAAAACTTTTACTTTCAACAAACTTTCCGGTTTGGGCCGGATTCTGGGCGAAATACTGGTCCGTCGAGAAAATAATTTTCACCATCGTCTTCAGCATGTCTTCTTACCCCTAAATCGAATATCTAATCAACTTCAAATAAAACTTTTACTTTCAACAAACTTTCCGGTTTTGGCCGGATTCCGGGCATACTACTTGTCCGATGACAAAATGGTTTTCAGCATCGTGTTCAGCATGTCTTCTTACCCCATAATCGACTATCACATTAGCTGTTTCAAAATATTTTGTTTGTCCCTTAATTTGAATCCCCTCCCCCACCCCTAAATGTAGAGCTACAAAGCCCATCTACGAACTTGACTGGTCCGACGACCCAACGAACCTTCTCACCAAGTTTCATCAAAATATCTCATTCCCTTCGAGAGTTATCGTGCTTACAGACGGACGGACGGACGGACGGACGGACGGACGGACGGACGGACGGACGGACGGACGGACAGACGGACGGACGGACGGACGGACAGACGGACAACTTTTGCGATGTCATAGGTATCCCTCCACTTACGTTTTGGGATCCCAAAAAGTAAAAGGCGGATTGACAGAAACTGAAGTGCTCAAAGTAACAACAGTAGTCATTTTAGTGTGTCTACAGTACGCTTGGGTTGCTCTTTCACCAAAATAAAAGTTCCATACCCCAGCAGCAAAGAAAGTACAACAAAAGAAGAATAAGTCCTATACAAATATTCTGTTCGAAAAAGTTATAATAGTGAACATGCCTCCTTCTCGGTTCATATCAGAATAACACCCTTGACGGCCATGTTTTTCTTGGATTGCTGATACGTTTTTCTCCCCAAGTTAATCCGTGGGATTCTCTTTAGATGAAAACTATTTCAGCAAATTTAGTATCCAGATGAAAAATTTGTAGCCTGCGTAGTAGTATGGTAGTTGTACGAAAAAGGTGCATGTAAATAATATGTAATAGCAAAGAATACTAGCATTTAATGTGCCTTAGACTGGTCCAATCTTAAGTAGTAGTATCTAGTAGCGTCCTGTCTTGCCATAGTAGCATCCAGTCTTGCTAACAGTAGCATACAGTAGTATGCAGTAACACGGTAGCCTTGAAGTAGAAGTATGTAGTAGCAACAGTTAGTAGTGCATGCTACTTTTTCGTACTACTTCATACTACTATTTTGAGTTAGTTTTTCATCGGGATTACTTACTCTTTTCTCAAATCTTCTGCACAGTAGGAGCATGGATAAAATCTTGAGAATATCCTAAGAAATGTGTTCATGTCTTCTTGCTGATTATTCGTAGGCGTTTCTGGGTAGTAAGCAGCCATTGTATGTAGAAAACTCCAGGTGTTTCGACCTGTGGGTACAGATGATACTGTAAGTTGTGTTCCGCTTTCAACAGAGCAAAAAATACGTCCTTCATAAAATCCGATGACGAATTGCCACCAGAGGAACAATAACAATCACACGTGAGATCTGGGTATAAGTTATCTGACGGGAGAATAAACGATTAATTAGTCTTCCGCTTCATGTAGAGTCGCGCATTAGCCCCGCGGAAAAGTCAGCCAGCAGTCAGCACTGAAGTCGGAAGCCAGAAATGACAAACTTGATGACGCTTGACAGAACAGAGTTGGGCAAAGCAGAAAGAGGGGAAGAGGCATTTTAAACAGTTTTAAACATGGTTAGGCCTAAGAGGAATTGAAAATAGCAAAATAAACCTGGATCAACGTACACCAAGAAGTAACGTGTCATTGTTTTCTTTACGATGGCGCACCTCGCGGCCAAAAAAGAACTAATCTGAGAGGAATTTTCTGATGGGCGTATAGGAAATAGCGCCAAGAACTATGCTTCTCATGCTTTGCAAACGGGGCATATTCGAACCGCTGCTCACTACGCTTACGGAACTTAAAGTTCAATGGGAACATCAAACTACCCCAATTCCACTCTGTAACAACCTAGGAACAAATGCTTACCCCCTCGATCAGCAGCTTTTTCAACAGTTTCCTCTCTGTGATATTTCAAAGCATAAATTTTTGGGCCAGTACATGCTCAATTTACTAGCTTGGACAAAGATAAAAGTGATGTTTCTTATAATACTTAGTAGATTTGAATAGGTTATTTGTTTTTTAATGATTTTTGTAGCTATGTTATTTTTTATAAGCTTATTGCATATTCTGGTAGATTTTATAAAGCAAGCTGATCAAGCTGCACAACACTATTCCACAAAGAAAATTTTTTAATACGCCCTTTAAGCCAAGGAACTTCTGATGAAACACTAGAACAATCAGGTAAACTGCATCTACGGCTTGACTTTGGTGACATCTCAGACATATCCTTTTCTATCAAGCATTGCTGGGAGCTTTTGAATTTCCTGCCACGATATTCCAGCTCATAATATTTGGATCGCCGAAATGCCAGAGAGGTAAGGACAAGGTAGAACAAGGAAACGGCCGATTTTCGTAGCGCCTTCTAAAGGAAGTCGGAAATGTTTATTTGTGAAGCATTTAATACAAAGTAAAGCATTAGAAGTGCCCATTGTGCTTTAAAGCGAGACAAACTTGTGGGTTTAGAAATTTTTAGTAAAGCAACGGTGCGGTCTGCAGACACCAAGGAAACAATGGAGGCTGCATCATTTTATTGCTATGTTCAGAATACGAAGTTATCGGAGCCAGCGCTGGTGAACGGCTGAATGTGTTTCAGTAGGGACATTCTCTATCGCTAGTGATGCTACTATTGCTGCTATTAGAGCGTGTATCAATTTTGCCAAGTCTTGGAGCTACTCTCTAGTGTTATTTTGCTCTGGCTTTCAAGCAGATACTGAACTAACCTCACACTGGTACCTCTCAAAACCGACAGCAAGGTATAACAGTAGCAAAACGAAGGTTTCGAGGGATCGCAAAGGGGAATGAATTATTGGAGTTCTTTATCGAGACAATTGGGTCTTGTGGACTTCCGGTCTTCGCCTGATCGCGTAAACATGTTAATTAGCCCTAATCATCCCATTAACCACCTCCGTTAGTCTTAAATCTGAGGTCCAGACCAGATTGAGACCAGAAAATCTATTGGAAGAAATTTGATCAGGGATGTTCTTCTATCCTCAATAACCGGATTCCGATCATAACATTTACCTGGTTGGTAAGAATGAGCAAAGCAGATGGATAAATTAATCGTCTTGTCAACCCTTTAACTTACAAGAAAAAATGGAAGGCATTGCGAGAACTAACGAATTTTTCCATTTTCACCGAATTCCGGCGAGTCTAGCCGAACTGACGACTTGATACGGAAACTAAGACAGAAGATCAATTTCCTTGCATCTTAAATTTTCTACTAGATTTGTCCAGGTTTCACGGGATTCGGTTCGTAGACCGTATCGTCGGTCCATACTATCGACCAAGCAGGAAAAAAAAATCCAGATAGATCGATTCAGTAATGTCTTGCTCTTTGAAATTGTCGAAATTGTTTTTCCGGCCAAATATTGGCACGAAAAAAAGCGAAGGTGGCGAACCAGCATGTTATCCTACCCTTATTTCGAAACTTTAACTGACTTCAGAGACAACTTTTGCATCTCGCGGATTTCTGGTTTCGGCCGGATTCCGGGCAAACTACTTGTCCTGCAAGAAAAAAATTTTTACAAATAGATTGAGACTATAGAAAATCTATTAGAAGAAAAATTATCAGGGATGTTCTTATATCCTCAATAACCGGTTTACATCGGATTCCGATCATAACATTTCCCTGGTAAGTAAGCATGAGCAAAGCAGATGGATAAATTAATCGACAAAAAGAAAAATTCTAAAATTTGTTTTCTAGAAGTTGACTACAAATCATATTTTACTGTGCTAAATACCGAATAGATAATTCGACTGAAATTTACTCTATTAATATTTTTGCCTGCATTGGGAAATGGGTCCTCCTCAGGCTCCAGCAAGTTCATTTTTCCGGCTTGAGCCTGAAGAGGACCCATCCCAGAAAGGATGAAACAATGCAAGAATGAATCTCAGCTGACTATGTTCATTTGTTTACTGCCCACTTATCAAAAAGTAACTGGACAAAAATGGTAGGACCAAACTTAAATAATGTCCAAGAAGAATACTCTAATGTAGGCATTATCGTACAATACTTTACACCTTGAGAATTAGATGTATTTACCCAGCATCATGTCCAAATCTGATTGGAAACTGGGACTTTAGCCAATCAAAGCATTAATAAATTATGTTTTATATCTACCCTTTATATAACAGTTACAAGTCTGATTGAAGTTTTTTTTGCAGTTGGCTTAACTGGTTGAATATTTTCCCTTTTCATATGCTGTCAAAGTTCATTGTTTGTTTAATTATTGTTTTTACGACTCCAGTGATCCTTGTCCTGTTGCCTTTTCTTCAATGTTTCAAGCAAACTTTTAAATTGCTAGGTCACAAAATTTGACTATCAGAGTCTGAAGGAAAAAGACACTGTAACAGGCAATCAAGAATATTATTTAAACAGACACCTTGAGTTTGAAGGTAACTTTAAACTTCGATCAAAACACAACTTATACTATATACCCCCTATCTATAAGTTATAGATAACTTACAGGAGTGTTGCATGAAGCTGCCACCCTAAACTCCTATTTTGGGGAAATGACTTAGGGAAAAAGAGTAAAGGTTGAAATAAAATTCAGTGGAGTATTCTGAAAGGAAGCCTAGAACCTTCGCTTTCTGCTGGTACCATAGTTTACTTGTAATTGTTCAAGACCAAGCTGGAGAACACAAAAGAATATAGGCACCCAAGTGATCATGAAGTCGCCCACTTTGCTGAAAATGGTGTTTTGCTACATGGTGAAGTTAGAAGCCAGCTGTTTGGTCAGAGAGGTTCCTTGACCTTTTGCAAATAACAAAATTTACTGTTTTCTTGGAATTTGCATGATTTTTCTGGGGGTGGCAGCTTCATGATCCAAGGTGACAGGATCATGTACCATGGCCAATTGGGGGGTGGGCGGTGCCATAGTAAGGGCAGCTTCATGCAACACTCCTGTAGTAGATTGTCACTCACCTAGTTCGTCCTTATCTAATGGGCAGTGTTTAGGCAAAGTTTCTCCAGCCACAGTTACAACTTCCTTCTCAACTTTCACAGTTCCACTCCCATTCTGACTTGGACTTTGAGATTGTGGTGAACTCATTGTGGGTAGAGTGGGACTTCCTGTATTTTCTGTTTTCCTGGACACTTTTTGTTGCACATTCACCCAAGACTTGAAGTCTGTACAAGTTCGACAGGGCTTCTCGGAATGCATCGGAGCAGTGTCAGAAGCATTCATTTTCATCCAATCCAAAACACTTTTATAAGATCAATGTTTCATAATTTTGAAAATATCGCCAAGTAACCCGTTACGAATGAAAGTCCGGTAACGCTTCGTAGCCGGATAGAATAAAACGTTCGTTCGGTTTCTCCACTGGGTCCATTCCTGGTCCATTCCAGTCAAAACTATTTGTGTCCTTGCCTTTTTGGCTACACCAAACGTAAGTCCTTGGGACTTAGATTTTCGCGTGGTGTGTAGTCAGCAGGGGTGTCACGACTGGGGAGGGGGGATGTCCCCCAATGTTGTGGGCCAGTCTGTAAAAATAACCGAGTTGGCGCAAAGTCGCGGTGATTTTACGTCAAAACAGGGATTATTTTTGTAAAAACAGTCGTTTTTTGGAAAACCAGATGGTTTTCTGTCAAAACAGTCATTTTTTCTGAAAATTAGTTGACTTTTTTCAAAAAGGTCTTTTTTTTCTTGAATAAAATCATTTTTCTGCAAAATGGTCATTTTTTTCTTGAATACAATCGTTTTTTCTGCAAAATCAGTCAGTAAAAATTACCAGCCAGTCAGTAAATGCCTTGCCCCCCCCCCCAAACATTTTGGCTAGTAACGGGTCAAATATGTCCCAGCGATGTGTTGTTTTTACTAAATTTTATTAGAGTTGTTGCCTATATTTCATCCCTTCTTAGCTAGGGTTTTCTTCAGGCTCAAGCTGTAAAACTACTTGTGGAAAAAAAATTAAAGATTTTTCTTTAAATATCTGATTTTGTGAACTTCTTCCCTGAATACTGTTTAGAGTTTAAGCTTGTGCTTTGATTTGATGCATGCCAGATATGCTGCCGAGAAGTATCTGTCTTTGTTGGAAAGAAGAAGAAGAAGAGACAAGTGACTTAAACTCCAAAATGTAGAAAAATCTCTACCATTTGGACAACCCAGTCGAGCAGTAGCCGTTTCCGAAATGAAATTACAGCACCACCTTCAACTCTAAGCAGTTTTCAGAGAAGAAGTTTACAAAATCAAAAGAATCTTTAATTGTTTTTCCACAAGCTAATTTTCCAGCTTGAGCCTAAAGGGGACCCTTGCCAAGAAGGGCTTTCTCAAGTCAGCTTGGGCTGAAGGCAGGCTAAGGGAATGTCTGTGATTAAAGTTAACTATTAGTTAGCCAAAGTAGGTAATAAAGGCCTCTGTAAAGACCTAAATATTCAATTTGGATCTTCATTCTACTATTTATCCCAAAACTACACTGTTCACATTTAAGTATCTCTTCAGATAAGAATACAGGAGGGTATTGAACCTCGGATTTACACAAACTCCAACCTGGACTAAATAAGATTCAAGGAAGATTGATTGAAGGTCCTAACTGTCGAGAAAGAAACCCTAAGTGACCCAGGACCTGTTTTGGACTGCACAGGTTTTCAGGCCAAGTTCGGTGTCACGTAAATTTGAGGTTGGATACCCCTCCTGTACCTCTACTGTATATGTAGTATTTTAATGGACTTATGTAATGCAAAGATTACCTTTTTCTGATCAAGAACAGAATCAGTATAGTAATCAATTAGTCCCTGTTTGTTTCAGATTGTAACGTCTACACTGAGCAGCTACTGAGCTGGTTTACTGTTTATAAAGATGGCCATTACACTGGTTAGGGCCAGACTAGGGGTGTTGATAACCTGTTACATACTGATATTATGTTTCGGGCAAAGCAGCAGATCATTAGCATGAATTGCAGTCAGTTCTGAAGAGTATAAAGCAAGCTTTCAAACCAGGTCCTAAATATAATGTATTCTAAGAAATCAGACGATCTGTTGAGGCCAAAATTGCAGAGATTGCTCTGAGGGTTGGTTACTGGTTTTGTACCCTACTCAGAGCCAGGGGCGTCACAACTGGTGGGGGAACGCCCCCCCCCCCCCAATGCTGTCGGCCAAAATCGGTAAAAAATAACTGAGTCGGCGCGAAGCCCTGCAATTTTTCGTCAAAACAATTGATTTTTTTCATGAAAACAGTTGTTTTTTTGTTTTATTTAAATCAGTCGATTTTTTTCAAAACTGTAATTTTTGTTATTGAAAGTAGTCGTTTTTTCTACAGAAACAGTCGATAAAAATTACTAGCCAGTCGGTATATCCCTCTGCCCCCCCCCCCAAACATTTTGGCTAGTAACCTCTCTGCTAAAAGCAGACTAAAAGGAGTACTATGTCCTCAGTGTCCTTGGCCCTACCCAGTGTCCTTGGCCCTACCCAGTGTCCTTGGCCCTACACAGTGTCCTTGGCCATACCCTGTTCAACATAAACATAAATGAGCTAGGCGTTACCACCAGCATTTAGATCGCTGAGGAGAAACATGAGAGAAATGAACCAGACTTGCACCAAACTGGTCATGCAGTGTCTTTTTGTGAAGTACCTTACATTAGCTCCCTAGCCTAGTTGTTTATTTGTATCTGTGTTTACAGGAATCAATAATTGGAAGCTCCCCTGAAGAAGCACCATGGGTATCTTAGAGAAAATCTCAGACATTGAAAAAGAAATTGCAAAAACTCAGAAGAACAAAGGTATGATCTAGTTCTTTAAGATAGTGGTTTTGCATAGGCTGACTTGCTTCATAATTGAAAACTTTTTTTATATTCTCAGTTAAGCTAGGCCTAGCTGAAATGCTGGGGTTAGTCATGGCTCTGTGACTGACAAGCAGTGCTCTCAAGCCCAGTTATTCAGAATGTTTGTAAAGTTGATACTTTTTGGTTCAGTATTTACTTATCTGCCTATCTTTACTCGCACAGTGCACTTTATTGCGAAGGCAGGCTACAGATATGCTCAGTAAATGGCATGCTTGGGGTTTCAGAGAGCAGGCAGGTTTAACTTCCTTTTCCTGTCCAGTTTACACTGCTACTTAAATCTAGCAAAGCCAGTGCATGGAGAGTGTCGATCGTTCAGAAATGTTTCCCATGAGGCAGTTCATTAGATCTTCTTGTTGTCAGCACAAGCACAACTGTGAAGAAAAATAGAATCTAGGCTAGGTGGACTATTGTATAAAATAGTGGAGTGAAGATCTACCTTAAGGACGTTCACTTAAACTGTCTAACATAAAAAAAAAACATAAAAAAAACAATAGTTGTAAAATAAAAATAAAGAGATCTAGGATTGGAGGATGATTCACTTCCTGTTGTTTTGATATGGTAGGCTATCACAATATTTTTTACTGTTACTGGTAGCGCTAAAGTGACAGAGCATTACGAGTCCTGGGCTCGTCTCAGTCACATTTAAAGTTAATTCTTTGGAATGTCGCAGCCTCCTTCGAATATTGTCCCAGAATGCTGAATAATCGTGTCTGATTTTTCGAAAGTCAGCGCAGTTGGAACTTTTTTCTTCTTCTTTTATTGACTCGATTTTTTACATTCAAAACATTCATGCACTTTTGTCAGGTTGCAATATGTTTCCCTAACCATGGAATGATCTCACTAGGAACCGCAGAAACAGACAATTCCATCTAGGAAGAAGATTTTTATCTCGTGCAGTTACTACAGTTGTTGAAAGCTTAGTGTATTTTTTCCTTTTCTTTGTCTGTACTGCACTACTTTCCTCTTCTTAAGTGCGTAAATATAATTTCATCGTCATCACAATGTGAATACATTTAAATGTCAACGAAATTTCAAAATCAGGCATTTGTAGACCCGTTTAAGTCAGTTTTTCAGTGTATCCCTTGTTGTTTTTGTTTCGAGTCATTTACATTCCTTTTTTTTGTAAGTATTGTCCTGGTCATTGTTTGTTATAATTTGTGAAAACGAAAAATAATTGAAGAATATTTTGTTTTAGAAAATAGGAAATAAAAAAACGTAGGATTGCTAGAGAAAAGTTACTAAATGTGTCCATCTTTTTCAGCTACTGAGTACCATCTTGGTTTACTAAAGGCCAAACTTGCAAAGTACAGGTCGCAGCTTCTTGAACCATCGAAGAAGGGTGGAGAAAAAGGAGAGGGTTTTGATGTCCTCAAATCGGGAGACGCAAGAGTTGCTCTTATTGGCTTCCCTTCTGTTGGAAAGTCGACTATGCTCAGCACCCTGACGAAAACCCAGTCTGAAGCCGCAGCGTACGAGTTCACCACCCTCACATGTATCCCTGGTGTAGTGGAATATAAAGGAGCGAATATCCAACTTCTTGATCTTCCGGGTATCATTGAAGGAGCTGCCCAAGGAAAGGGTAGAGGAAGACAGGTTGGTTGAAAACTTCCATGTTGGGACGGGATGTCCTTACCTCAAGCTATGTTCAGATCAGGGGCGTCATGTTGAAAACTTCCGTGTTGGGACGGGATGTCCTTACCTTAAGCAATGTTCAGATCAGGGGCGTCACGTTGAAAACTTCCATGTTGGGACGGGATGTCCTTACCTTAAAGTTTAACTGAACAGGCAACTTATTTTTACATCTTAGATTCAAATACATTGAATTATTACAACACCTATTGGGGATTTTCATTCTGTCCACAGTAGTCTTCAGTAGGGACGTTGGGAATGTGGACGCTTTCCCATGGTGAATCCGTCCACAATTTGCCCGCGAAAATCACTGCACTATCACTATCACTAGCTAGCACTAGTTTCTGGCACTGCAGACTGCAGACACTTCTTTGTTTATTTGATACACAATTTATTTACTCGTTTGCTGCTGGTATTGTTGCCAAATGTTCCAGGCACCATAGAGATATCACAAAAACGGGAAGAGCGGCAAGCACAGTGGGATAATCGATTATTTGGAAATATCAGAAAAACAAACTAACGCTTTTTCATCGGGTTTTCAAGATTATTTAAGCGAACAAGTGATGGGTAACTAGACTGTCGTATCCTAGCCCTTTTCGGTTAAACTTTAAGCATTGTTCAGATCAGGGGCGTCATGTCTAGTGGGGGGGCGCCCCCTCCCCCCCCGCCAATGTTGTCGGCCAGTCGGTTGTCATAAAAACAGTCCATTTTTTTAAAACAGTCGGTTTCTCGTAAAAATAGTCGATTTTTCTTTAAAAAATACTAGTTTTTCTTAAAATCAGCCGGTTTTTCGTCAACACAGTCGTTTTTTCTCAACAATAGTCGTTTGTATCTGCAAAAATAGTCGGTAAAAATGACCAGCTATTCGGTAAATACCTCCCCCCCCCCCAAAAAAAAAAAAAACATTTTGGCTAGTAACGCCTCTGATTCAGACCGATCGAATATTACAAGTTCCGGTTCTGCTATATTTCCTGGGCAGAGGGATGGCCTTTTTGGAATATCCAATTTCTGTTCTCTTTTATTTCTTCAATTGATCCTACCCAAGATGACATATTTAAGGGTTCAGACAGGATCCGACCATAGTGGGAGGGGGGGGGGGGGGATTTACAGAAGATTTTTTTTCAAATTTGAGTGAAACTTGACGGTTGGTGCCCTAATATTACCAGCAGAGGCATCACCAGATGCAGCTTGGTATCTATTCTTCTCGTATGGTTCTGCTATAATTCCTAGGCGGAGGGGCGGCCTTCCGGGAGGGTTTTGTCATCCGGGGCATGGCTCGCGCTACCTAGTTTTTTCCCCGTCCGGCGATTAAAGTGTTTGATGAATCTGTCTAGCGCCATTTTTGCTAGTCACGGAGGTATAACAAGCTGCATAGCGCCTTATGTGATGTTTACGTCTTAATACACACCCTTGTTCGAATTGGAAGTAAAAGGTTCTTATCAATGCAGCGTTCGGTATTGCCACGCCGATACAGTTTTTCGAGCTTCTAAAGATCAGAAAAAGTGTTTTTAGTACTACTAAGTTCTTAGTACTACGAGTACAATTTGACGCCCATTTATTTATTTAACTTTGACTACGGCTTCTAGAGCTATTATACATACAGCACTTAAAAACAATTATGAATAATTATAACAAATTATAAACAGCCTTCTACTCCGCACGCGTAAAGTTCGCGGTTCCAAACTAACCACACAGGCAACGTCAGTCTCATGTGGGGACTCGAAAGAATCACGAGCATGGGGTTTCGAGAGCAAAGAACTCGGGTCTGGAGAGAAAAGATAGCCCGATGCCGAAGTTCCCCGAAAGAAGGAAAGCCCTCACCCACAAACATGCCAGACGCACTCAAGTTCCATGCAAGTGCGTGTAGCCACCGGAACGAGTTGTTATATGGAACCCGAAATGGATCTAGACACTTAAACTCTCGTGTTACACACCAGTGGCAAACAGTACAGCGGAGTACGGTAAGCTCTGAAAAGAAATCATAATGTAAATTTAATGTAAAATATAATGTAAGTTAATGTAAAAAGACTACTCAATAAACGAATGGATTAGCACGGTCCTCGAACTAACAATAAACAGTCGTAACAGAACAAGATGTGTTCTTTTGAAGAAAACTTGTTACTTCAACTTCCAAGAAACTTGTTACTTCAACTTCCAACGATAGAACTTGAGTGCTTCTTGTGGCAGCCATGGCGACGATGCTCTTTCTCCGGCCCAATGGTGGAGCCCAACCAAGCGATCTGATTGGCTCTGCGTAAGACAAAGCGGCACCAGACTCTATTCGCCTTAAAGCCAGGCTTCGCCTTCCAGATTACCAGACGTCCGGGGCTTCCGCATAGTCAAGCCAACCCTTCCAGATTTTCATGATAATGATGACAGCTAAATATGCCGTTCTTCAACATTTCCTATATGTCCCCTTTACATTTCAAATATCTCTTGCATCCCAGTCACAACTGTCAATCACTTTCCCTTTTCTTCCTCCATTTGCATACTTTTAGTGTCTGTCGAACGGGTTGCGTCTATGGCACCTTCCAGACGTTTTTGGCCTGGCTTCACCTTCCAGATCCGTCTCAACGAAAACGGCTGTCTGGAATCCGGAAGAAAAATCTGGAAGGTGAAGCCTCACTTTTATGCAGCGTATTGTAGCGCGGCGGGAGGAAAAGAGGAAACTGTATACGCCGTATCATACCTTATTACACCTATTTGAACTATGTATTAATTGCGTTGTTGCAGATACAATGGTATCTATATTATACCTCGGTAACTGGATCCTCATTTTGCCGTTATTGTAGTTACCATGAATGAATGAATGAACTTTATTACCCGTAAAGTGTAAAACATAAAATACGGAGTATTATGAAAGAAACAAAGTAGGTACCATGATGGTCCATACTATTGTGCTATGCAAAAAGAATCATGTTTTTTGGGGTATTTCCCAAAAGAGATACTTACATCCACTCCCGTCACAAGTGCAAACTTCTTCCCTATCAATTTGACAGAAAGCTGAGTTACGTTTTTTCTGATAGCATGGTATTTGATACCGCGATCCAAAGCCGTTTTAGCAGTTACCGATACTACTATCTGATACCAAGGTCAGAAGGCGTTTTTCAGTTATTATGGTACCTGGCCTATTACCTTGGTATCTGATACCCAGATACCACAGTCCCGACCATGGTATCTGAAAAAGTCATCTAGCTTTCATCATCATCAATACAAGAGCAAATTGGTCAAATCGGTGGGAAAGAAGTTTGGCTCTTGTAATGTGAGTGGATATCAGTTTTTGAGATCCCAAAACGTAAGTGGAGGGATACCTATGACATCGCAAAAGTTGTCCGTCTGTCCGTCCGTCTGTAAGCACGATAACTCTCGAAGGGAATGAGATATTTCGATGAAACTTGGTGTGAGGATTCGTTGGCTCGTCGGACCAGTCGAGTTCGTAGATAGGCTTTGTAGCCCTACATTTAGGGGTGGGGGAGGGGGATAGTCGATTATGAGGTAAGAAGACATGCTGAGCACGATGGTCAAAACCATTTTGTCATCGGAAGAGTAGTTCGCCCGGAATCCGGCCAAAACCGGAAAGTTTGTTAAAAGTAAAAGTTTTATTTGAAGTTGATTAGATGTTCGATTTAGGGGTAAGAAGGCATGCTGAGGACGATGGTGAAAACCATTTTCTCGACCGACAAGTAGTTCGCCCGGAATCCGGCCGAAACCGGAAAGCTTATTAAAATTAATAGTTTTATTTCGAGTTGATTAGATGTTCGATTTAGGGCAAGAAGACATGCTGAACACTTATGTGAAAACAATTTTCTACCCGGACATGTAGTTCGCCCGGAATCCGACGAAAACCGGAAAGTTGGTTAAAAGTAAAAGTTCGATTAGATGACAGATTAAGGGGTAAGAAGAGAGGCTGAGTCGGTATATGACAATGGTTTTTACCCGGACATATAACTATTCCGGAATCCGGTTGTAACCGGATTTGTTTTTAAGTCAAACTTTTATTCAAAGTTGATTAGATGTTCTTTATAGGGATACGGAGATACGCTGGTTTTGTTTCTGTATTTTTTTTGTTGCTGGACTAGTAGTTCGCTCGGAAATCGGCAGGAAGTCTCGGTCAGTATCGTCAAAATAGATATGGCTTATAGAGGTATATCTGAACTTGGTTTTCTCTGATGATTAGCCTGTCCAAGACTGGATCTGGCGAAGTAAGACTCGATTGTCTTAATCAGATATTAGATTTTTGGGATCCACCGACACCTTTGGTCTTGTTATCTGGAATGACAAAGCGCAATTTGTCATTTTTCGTTTTTGCAAAGCAACCGTAGTATCAGATACCACGGTAACTGCAAAAACGACAGAATGCAATCCAGTTATCGTGGTATCAGATACCATGGTATCTGGAAAAACACAACTCTGGGCTCCTGACTTCATGACTAAAATTAGCTGACTTTTTTAGATACTACGGTCGGGACCGTGGTATCTGAATATCCGATATTACGGTGATTGGCCAGATACTTAGTGATTGGCCAGATACTTAGTAACTGCAAAAACAACTTTTGACCGTGGTATCAGCAGAGACGCATTCTTGGATCTTGGTATTGGTCCTAAGACCAGTCTCAAGACTTTGTATGTGTAATGGCAGAACATAATAGCTGAGTTCACATTAAAGTATCATAGGCAGACTGGTCACGCAACTCCAAACTCAATCTGTTAAAAGGAACTTTCTTGGTCTCGATACCAGAGCTAATTAAAAAATAAATTGTGTTAGTTTGTTATTTAGTATAGTGAAGCAACGCAAATTAGCTTTCAGCTACGATGTTGTCTAAATAAACCTATCTCTCTCTCAAATTCTTTGTCTTGGTCTCGATACCAGGGCTAAAATCTTGGTCTTGACTTGATACCGGTGCGAAAATCTTGTTCTTGGCCTTGATCTTGACGTTTTGATCGACATCGCTATGTATCAGATAGACTGTGGAATCACAAACCGTGGTATCTGCAAAAACGCATCTATTGTACAGTACGCGACCAAAATAAATCGGAGTTACAATAGCAATTTCGACCAACTGGATGCGGGCTTTTACAAAAAAAAAATTACTATAAATACTCTTTGAGCCCAAGGTGACTGGGAAACAACGCTAGTGACGCCCCTGGACGCAACTCCAAACTCAATCCATTAAGTGGAACTTTCTTGGTCTCGATACCAGAGCTAAATTCTTGGTCTTTGTCGTGATACCAGGGCTAAAATCTTGGTCTGGAGACCGGTGCGAAAATCTCGGTTTTGGCCTTGATCTTGACTTTTTGGTCCACATCACTATGTATGAGATAGACTGTGGAATCACAAACCGTGGTATCTGCAAAAACGCATCTATTGTACAGGACGCGACCAAAATAAATTGGAGTTACAGTAGCAATTTCGACCAACTGGATGCGGGCTTTTACAACAACAAAAAACATTTACTATAAATACTCTTTGAGCCCAAGGTGACTGGGAAACAACGCTAGTGACGCCCCTGCACGCAACTCCAAACTCAATCTAGTAAATGGAACTTTCTTGGTCTCGATACCAGAGCTAAATTCTTGGTCTTTGTCTCGATACCAGGGCTAAAATCTTGGTCTTGAAACTGGTGCGAAAATCTTGGTCTTGGCCTTGATCTTGACTTTTTGGTCCACATCACTATGTATCAGATAGACTGTGGAATCACAAACCATGGTATCTGTAATACAATAGCAATGTCGACCAAGTGGATGCGAGCTTCTACTAAAAAAAAAAAAAAAAAAGAAGAAATAATTACTATAAATACTTTTTGAGCCCAAGGTGACTGGGCAACAGCGTTGTCCCTGACGATTAACAAGCTGAAGACGACTCTTGCCCAGAAGGACTGAAATGTTGTTGCCAAAGGATCGTAGCTGACGTATCTGTTTTAAGCCTTGTTTTTGAATAAATATTTACTTGTAGCTCAAGATGCTAGACTCTTACTATCCATTTCATGTTTCATTTCCTTGAGAATGGGTCAGGACTTAGTTGAATGAAGTTGTTCATTCCAGGGTAGGTTTATGGTCCTTGTTTCAGTGCTGCTGCTGTTTCTCATATACATTAATTTATTTTTTAGTCCTTTTTTTTACCCTGGGGTCTTGAATTCCCTGTCAGGGGCTACTTATTTGTTTGGGGGTATTTCTAGAGAAGGCTTCAAAACTATTTATTTTTTATTTTTTTATTTGTGACCCGCTTTTTGTATAATAGCGGAGTATATCTAAAATAGCGTCGGGCTTTTAACCTATGTTAATGTGTGTATGGCCTTGGCTTTTTAGATGCACTTATTATATGCTATTTTTGGATAGTTTGGATGGTCGATTATAATTCACTTTGTTCCAGGTCATTGCTGTCGCCAGAACGGCTGACCTTGTTCTCATGATGATTGATGCAACAAAGGGAGATGTTCAGAAGGGCCTTCTTGAAAAGGAACTTGAATCCGTCGGAATCCGATTAAATAGGAAGAAACCAAATATTTACTTCAAGGTAAGGATAGTATTTTGTTGGTCTTGGCGCAGTTCAATTTAAGTAATTTACTCATTAAAATCTTGAACCGGTCGACTGGCTGATTTTACGTTCACAATAAACACACAGACAGTGTAATATGCCGAGTAGTCTGCTGAAATATCATTACACCTGGCTCATACATGGGCATTTATCTACCATATCACATAACTTGTTAATACAAAAAAAAAAAAAAAAAAATAACACCTAATCTTGGTGTGAAAATTCATATTAGGTCCAATATATACAATAAGTATAAAGTAACCAATATAATTGTTAAATAGCATGTGATTATTGTTCGAGGATGAGGGAAGTTTAAAGTTCAGTTGATTAAAAGTACGCCCGTATACTGAATGTAAATGTTGTTTTTCTTCATGGACATGGGCTTCATTTTGGGGATCCCAAAATGTAAGTGGAGGGATACCTATGACATCGCAAAACTTGTACGTCCGCCCGTCTGTCCGTCCGTCTGTAAGCACGATAACTCTCGAAGAGAATGAGATGTTTTGATGAAATTTGGTGTGGGGATTCTTTGGGTCAAGAGTAAGGTCGAGTTCGTAGATGGGCTTTGTAGCCCTATATTTAGGGGTGGGGGAGGGGGTTTAAATTAAGGGGCAAGAAAAATATTTTTAACCAGCTAATGGAACAGTCGATTATGGGGCAAGAAGACATGCTGAACATGATGGTGAAAACCATTTTCTTGCCGGACCTCTTTTCTCCCAGAATCCGGCCAAAACCTGAAAGTTTGCTAAAAATAAAAGTTTTATTTGAAGTTGATTGGATGTTCGATTTAGAAGCAAGAAGACATGCTGAATACGATGATGAAAATCATTTTCTCGCTGGGCAAGTGGTTCGGCCGGAATCCGGCCAAAACCGGAAAATTGTTAAAAGTATTTGTAGTTGATTAGATATCCTATTTAGGGGTAAGAAGAGGTGCTGAATCCGTGTAAGACACTAATTTTTACTCGGACATATAGTTCGCCCGGAATCCGGCTGGAACCAGGAAAATTTGTTGTAAGTTAAATTTCAATTTGAAGTTGAGTTCGTTTTTTTAGCTTCTTTTTTTTTTGCGGATAGGTAGTTCCGAAATTCGGCCGAAATCAGGAAATTGGCAGAAGTAAGGCAGGAAGTTTTAGTCAAAACAGACATGATTTATAGGGGTTAACACAAACATGCTGAATCCATATCTGAACTTGGTTTTCTCAGATGATTAGCTTTTTGGCCTTAATCTGTTTCTGAATTTAATAGTAAAAATGTTCAAAGAGTCTGGCGAAGACAAGACCCAATTGTCTGGATCAAATATTGAATTTTTGGGATCCCATCGAAACCTTTAGTCTTGTATTTGGGATCCCAAAACGTAAGCGGAGGGATACCTATGACATCGCAAAAGTTGTCCGTCCGTCTGTCCGTCTGTAAGCACGATGACTCTCGAAGGAAATGAGATATTTTGATGAAACTTGGTGTGAGGATTCTTTGGGTCGTCGGACCAGTCGAGTTCGTAGATGGGCTTTGTAGCCCTACATTTAGGGGGGGGGGGGGAGGGTTAAGGGGCGAACAAAATATTTTGAAACAGCTAATGTGATAGTCGATTATGGGGTAAGAAGACATGCTAAACACGATGGTGAAAACCGTTTTGTCATCGGACAAGTAGTTTGCCCGGAATCCGGCCGAAACCGGAAAGCTTGTTAAAAGTAAAAGTTTTATTTGAAGTTGATTAGATATTCGATTTAGGGATAGGAAGACATGCTCTACAGGCTCAAAACCGCTCAAGTTGGAAAAACGAACATGTGGGAAACATAAAACTAAAGATTCTAGCCTAGCGATAAATATTTAACTTCGTAAATTCTTTCGTGAGTCTTGCTTGACTCTTGCCAAGAAGGGCCGAAATATAGCTCGAATAAAATTCAGCTGACGTATCCGTTTTCCACCATCAAATATGATTTTCATATACGAATTCAACATGTCTTCTAACCCGCAAATCGAACATCTTAGCAAATTTAAATAAGACTTTTACTTTAAACAAATTCTGCGGTTTTGGCCAGTTTCCAGCCGAACTAATTGTCCGGCGAAAAAATAATTTTTGTATTCGGAAATTCTTGCCCCGAAATCAAACGTCCAATCAACTTCAGATTAAACTTTTACTTTTCACAAATTTTTCGGTTTTCACCGGAATCCGGGTAAATTATTTGTTCGGCAAGAAAACAAATTTCATATTCAGATTCAGCATGTCTCCTTACCCCTAATTCGACTATTTTAAAGTTTTTGAAAATATTGTTTGTTCCCCTTAATTTCAAACCCCTCCCTCACCCTTAAATATAGAGCTACATAGCCGATCTTCGAACTTGACTTGTACTTTGACCTAAAGAGTCCTCGTGCCAAGTTTAATCAAAATATCTCAACCCCTTCGAGAGTTATCGTGCGAACAGACGGACGGACAGACGGACAACTTTTGCGATGTCATAGGTAACCCTCCACTTACGTTTTGGGATCCCAAAAATTGATTCCCCTCCGAATATGAAAGGGTGTCCTTTTTGATGGTGGTGATGATAATCGGAGCATTCCCCGCCCGTGGGGACTCGCAAGATTACGAGGAGTTAGTCCCCAGTACAAACGAAAATGCGGGGACTCCTCAAGCGGAGTCCTCGGGGAACGGCGAGGATAACGCCTTAGATTACATTCGTTTTTCGCAGTTACCGTGGTATCGGATACCACGGTCAAAAGGCGTTTTTGCAGTTATCGTGGTTTCTGGCCAGTCACCGTCGTAACTGGTTTTCAGACACCACGGTCGGACCAGGGTAGCTGATCGTTATATCTTTGAGAAACTCATCTCACTTTCATCATGACTAACACAAGAGCCTTTTTTTTTTGGAAATCGCTGGGAAAGAAGTTTGTCACTCTGAACGTGTCCGAAAGCTTTATGGTGCTGTAAATGCTGCATTAATGCTGCATTTTCTTTCTTTTGTTTTGTCCGAAAGCTGTTACCTTTTTTTCTTCTCTGATACCTCTAGAATACCAAAATTTAAGTCAGGAAGAAGAAGAAGAAAAAAGAATTGGCTGTGTAAAGCTGACAAAATGGATCAGTCACTGATATCCAACCTTCTTATCTTCTTGATCTTTCCTTTCTTCATTGGCCATGATGGCGAGTTGTCTTAGAATTTGGAATGTTTGCCGAATTGTCAGTTGTTTTGAATTTTTTATATTTGCCGCCGAAAATACTGAGAGGATCGCCGTACTCGCCAGTTTCTTCTTGAAAATTCAGTATAAAATTTAGCATTCTTGCTGAATTCTTCGATGAATTTTATGCTGAATTAATGCTGCATTAATTGAGCGAAAATTTAAGTCCGAAAGCGAAATGCTGTATAAAATGCTGAATTAATTCAGCATTTTCGTTCTTTTCGGAGCTTTCGGACACGTCCTCTGTATGTCAGTGGATAACAGTATTTCGTGTTGTATGATTTCTAAAATCGCAAATCCTGCAACTTTCGTTTTTGCAGAGCAACTGTAGGGTCAGATACCACGGTAACTGCAAAAACCACTAATTGTTCATCCGGTTAACATGGTAACAGGTAGCATGGTATCTGCAAAAACGCAACCGTTGACTGAATACTCTTAGTCTGTTTCGACGTTTATATACTGATCTAAGTAGCCCGGTAGAAAAAATTACTCGAAAGGAAATGAGCGAGAAAACGAGGTAAGGCAGGACCCCTGTTCTGATGATTTTTCTTCTTTTTAGCCCCTTTTTGGGATCCCAAAACGTAAGTGGACATCGCAAAAGTTGTCCGTCTGTCCGTCTGTAAGCACGATAACTCTCGAAGGGAATGAGATATTTTGATGAAACTTGGTGTGAGGATTCGTTGGGTTGTCGGACCAGTCAAGTTCGTAGATGGGCTTTGTAGCCCTACACTTAGGTGTGGGGGAGGGGGTTCAAATTAAGGGGCAAACAAAATATTTTGAAACAGCTAATCTGATAGTCGATTATGGGGTAAGAAGACATGCTGAGCACGGTGGTGAAAACTATTTTGTCATCAGACGAGTAGTTCGCCCGGAGTCCGGCCAAAACCGGAAAGTTTGTTAAAAGTAAAAGTTTTATTTGAAGTTGATTAGATGTTCGATTTAGAGGTAGGAAGACATGCTGAAGACGATGGTGAAAACCATTTTCTCGACGGACAAGTAGTTCGCCCGGAATCCGGCCGAAACCGGAAAGTTTGTTAAAATTAGAAGTTTTATTTCGAGTTGATTAGATGTTCGATTTAGGGCAAGAAGAGATGTTGAACACTTATGTGAAAACAATTTTCTATCCGGACATGTAGTTCGCCCGGAATCCGGCTAAAACCGGAAAGTTGGTTAAAAGTAAAAGTTAAATCTGAAGTTGATTAAATGTTTGATTTATTGGTAAAAAGACATGCCAAACACGATGGTGAAAATCATGTTCTCGCTGGACAACTAGTTCGCCCGGAATCCGGCCACAACCGGAAAATTTGTTAAAAGCAAAAGTTCGATTAGATGACAGATTAAGGGTTAAGAAGAGAGGCTGAGTCGGTTTATGACAGTGGTTTTTTACCCGGACATAAAATTATTCCGGAATCCGGTTATAACCGGAAAGTCAAACTTTTATTCAAAGTTGATTAGATGTTCTTTATAGGGATAAGGAGATACGCTGGTTTTGTTTCTGTATTTTTTTTGTTGCTGGACTAGTAGTTCGCTCGGAAATCGGCAGGAAGTCCCGGTAAGTATCGTCAAAATAGATATGGCTTATAGAGGTATATCTGAACTTGGTTTTCTCTGATGATTAGCCTGTCCAAGACTGGATCTGGCGAAGACAAGATTCGATTGTCTGAATCAAATATTAGATTTTTGGGATCCCATCGACACCTTTGGTCTTGCGGAAGGGCCCTTTTTTTATTGACAAGTAACGCACTTGTCGTCTATTCTTAGTGTCAACAAGAAACGCTCGATTGCTTTGGGCGAGGGGAGGGCATATCTTTCGTTCTGAAGACCTTTGTCGAGTAAAAGAGCAGAGCTTTTTCGGTTTTATCTTTGTGGTTTTGCTTTCCCTTCGCCGCCAGGAAACTTAGTAGCTATAGCGTCTTGTATTGTAGTTATGTTACATTAATATTTCATTACTTTCCAGATCAAGAAGGGCGGTGGCATCGCTTTCAACTCCACCCTAACCCTGACGAAAGTAGATGAGAAGTTGGTTCAGTTGATCTTACACGAGTACAAGATCTTCAACGCGGAGGTAAGCTTTATGTAATTGAGTTCGATTTCATTGATCGTTACAGTTTTGCTCTTAGGAATACGCGTGACATAAGCTTTAGTATTATGGCACTTGCCCCATCGGGGACATCGGCCAATTGCCTTATGGTGATCGTAATTTCTGTCCGTCCGTCGGTCTGTCGTTCCGGATTTTGCTAGCTCGGGCTAGGACGATGAAACTTGGCACGAGCATCAAGGACCCGACCAGGTCCGACCAAAAAAAAAATATATTCCTTCAGTCCAAGCCAGTGGCGAAACTAGGGGGGGGGCGGGCAGCTCCCCCCCCCCCCCCCCGCACAAAAAATCCTGTCTGGAAATCGGCAGTGTGTAACACTTTTATCATTCCGTTTCTGATACCGATAAAAGCTCTATCAGTTAAACAGGAAACTTTCTGTTGGGACAGCGTTTTTCAATCAATCAATCAAGTTTAATCCGAATAGCTAAACGCTAGAAAAGGAATACAAATTTGTTGGCATGCTGTGGCACTCCGTTTCTGATACCGGCCAAAGCTCTGTCGGTAAAACAGGAGACTTCCTTTTGGGAAGTAGGCAGCGTTTGTCAGTTGGCACGCTTTAGCATTCCGTTTCTGATACCGACAAAACCTGTATCGGTAAGCAAGGACATTTCTTGCTGGGAAATCGGCAGCGTTTCTCGGTACGGAGACGGTGCTCGGATTCGGATTTCGGTACCGATAAGAGCTCTGACTAACACTTTCCTTATTTTGTTTCTGATACCGTTGATAGCTCTGTCGGTAAATCATGAAACTTGTCGTAGGGAAATCGGCAACGTCTGTCGGTGCACAGATTCTGTTTTCAGTACCAACTACCAACAAGAGCTGTTTAGGTAGATCAGTAAAATTCTTGTTTGGAAATCGGCAGTGTTTGTCAGTGCGGATACAGTGCGCGGATTCCGGGGCAACGGCAAGAAGAGGTTCGGACAGGTAAATGGCACATATTTGGCATTTGCGTCTACCATCTATCAAGCATCACTCGAACGGAGCATTTCTGAAAAACTTCCAGTAAGCCTACAATAACGGTACCCCTCGGCCCCACTTTCACCCCACGGACGACAGATCCGGTTTGCGGTTTGGGCCTCAAATTATGTGTCTGGGTCCCATAAATTGTATACCTTTCAAGTTTTATCCCAGTCACTATCCGTTCGTCTCCTACCCGTATTAAAATATTTCCGACCTCCTTGCAGCACTGTTCTCGGACGCGGATAAACTGAATATCGTTGGCAAGTTTCAGTCGAAACCGAGCACTTTCTAGGGCCCATAAACCCGTTTGGTTTCTCGCGAGTATCACAAAGTTACTCTGACCCCCTACTTTCCACTCAGTTGTCGGATTTCATTCGGACACATAAACAGCAGATCTGCTACCATCAGCCATCAAGTTTCCAGAAAACTAGATTGCATGTTCACTCCATCTGCACTTTTGGTCCAACGCATCCATACGAAATTTCAACAAAATATCTAAACCCCTGTGAGAGTTAACATGATAAAAGACGGACAAACAAACTTTACGAACCCATATGTGCTAACGTTTTGGAACCCAAAAAGTCGCTTAGTTTACAAGCAAAAAAGACAGCCGCGTAAATCTTCAAGCAGTGAAAGTAATCTGTTGCAGTGTCTTACCGCTTCTTTTTTGGTTTGCAAGACTATTGCCTGCATATTCTGCATACTCGACATAACGTTCAAATCTTCATTGTCAAAATTTTGCTCTTCGGTTGTTCAAGAAGTTTATAAATCAATCCGTAGCGCCTATGGTCGCATCGTCCCCAGCCGGGGGCGCTATAATCGTAAAGCTTAGGGAAATCTGTACAGCACCTTCTGCGCTCCTTCTATACTATTTCGTTCTGGCGTCACTCATGTTCTGCGAAAGAAGGAGATTAAAAAGGTGAGATAAATATGCGAAGCACCTGCTCCACTTGTCGAAATTATGTCACAACCATACATTGACGGAGAAATTCAAGATGCAAGTGTTACCCTTTTGGATGTTTCCCAGTCGCTTTCAGAAGTCATGGACAACAGGGCCCAACCAGCGTATGACGCCGTCCACTGCTTCCTGACCGAAGATTGAAAATTAAGTGTCTTTGTCTGTTTGTTTATGTGTTTTGTTTATTTTCTTCATTTACTCCGCCTTTTAAAACTGGCGGGTCATAAATAAATGACTTACTTACTTATTATGTTCCTGGCTCCATGTGATAACCATTGGTACCAGGCATGCCCGTATCCAGGAATTTATTTCGGGGGGGGGGGGGGGGGGTGCCTGCGGGGCGGACAAAGAAGACATAGAGCAGAGGGAAAAGCCCATAAAAATGATTAGTTTTTCTATTAGAGCTATATTTCTGCCCTTCTTTCGAGTTAGCTAGTAGCCGAGTGGATTCTCGGGTTGGTATTTGTATTTATGAATGGGCGTAAGTGCGAACTATAAAATAATCGCAAAAAACTCAACAAATATGTTCCATAAAGGTTCACTAATTTAGAATCACGTTGATGGGATCGTGGACAGGTAATTTTCCAATCCGAGAACACAAATTAGAGGAGAGGGCTTCAAGCGTCAACAATGGGTCGGAAATTAACAAACGGCGGATCAGGTAGCGGTTCCGTGTGCGCCGGGGTAGGTAGAGAAGAAATCTCAGATATCTGAAGTATGTCGAGCGTATGCGTCGAATGTCCTTTCTTCTGAGTATAGTATGTAATCCAGCAAGGAAGTTAACATCCGGTGCGCAAAAGGCAGTATATAACGTTCCGAGCCCAGGTCTGCTACAACTCGAACGGTTCGGCACAATTTTGCAGTAGCCATATCTAATTCCTTTAGCTGCTGATTTAACTGCTTCCTCACAAATCTTTCGCATCGTTTGCGCAATTGTTATACCAAGCCATCGAATTTTTTCCTCGGTTATGAGAACATTGCCTCCAACATTCATAGAGGGCTTCCGAAAAGTAGCAGGAGCGTTGAAACAAACGTACTTACATTTACTAGCGTTGACTGATAGGCCGATCTCGTCAAGCGTTTGGTTCAGGCTAGCAACGTTTGTTTCAATGCCCTTCCTGGATCGGCTGATAAGGAGGACGTCGTCAGCATAGGCCAGGTAGCTAAATTCGATGCCACGGAAGTTAAAAGTTGGCGTAAGCTTTCTTAGGCACTGAGCAGTTGCACATTTAAAAATCTGGGGCGATAGGACCCTGCCCTGAGGGACTCCCTTTTTCACTGTAATAGGGTGACTCAGCCTGTCTTGCCATTTGACTTTTTTTTGTTTGTTTAGTTGTTATTTATCTTGTAATAAAATTGTCGTGCTGATGTTTTTCGTTTGCATTTATCTGTAACACCTTAGGGTAGAGTTTAATTAATTATTTTTTATTTTTTTTAATCTTTAAGATTTAATGAAGCATCATTTTCATATGCCACTGGTATGTCCTTGTACCTTACCTTAACAAAATTCAGCTGACGTATCCGTTTTGCACTGTCAAATACGATCTGCAGTCAGTCTGGGCTGAAAGAACATTTATTATACATTATCTAAAACTTTTTCAGGTTCTCTTCAGGGATGACTGCACTGCAGACGAGCTCATCGATGTCATATCAGGGAACCGAGTCTACTTGCCTTGCCTCTATGTGTATAACAAGATAGATCAGATATCCGTTGAAGAAGTGGACAGGATAGCACGGAAACCCTTCAGTGTCGTTGTTAGGTAAGGGTCAAGGACAGATAAGCCGCTGGGAGAACACCTGAGTTGCGTTTTATCTGAAGCTCGTAGTACAGCGGGAGCGGATGGCGAACTGTAAATAGCTGCTTCGAGCGTGTTCCACCCTACTTACCGTAGTTACTACGCATGAGGTCACGAATTCTTTTTGGCGTCTAGGCTGGAACACATTTTTCTATTTTCGTCGAGCTATCACTCGACGGGGTAATCCAGCCAATCAGGTTACAGAGATCCGTAGTTACCACGCTTACTACACTCCCAAGCGTGGTAAGCACATAGTTACTATTTCGAGAAGGTTGGAACGTTGAGCTTATTAACTTTTCACCAGGCTGGAACGCAAATAGTAACTAGTAGTTACTATAGCTAGAAGGGTCGAACACGCTCGAACCAGCCGTTTTATTCCTGGTGGACTAATTCAGAAGCACGCTGAACTGTTCTCTGCCTCACCCAGCGTAGATACTAGCAGGGCATCCGTCACTCAGCGGCGGCCCGTTCAATGTTGGGAAAGAAGATACGCTGAGTTCGTTTTTTATCTTTCTTGTTTGGCCGGACACGTAGTTACGGAATTCGGCCGAAACCGGGAAATTGGCAGATGTGGCAGGAAGTTTTCGTTAAAACAGATGTGACTTATAGGGGTAAACATACATGCTGAATCCATGTCTGAACTTGGTTTTCTCCAGTGATTAGCTATTCGGCCTTAATCTGTTTCTGAATTTCAATAGTAAAAATGTTCAAGGAGTCTGGCGAAGAGTGGATTTGGCGAAGACAAGACCCAATTGTCTGGATCAAATATTGAATTTTTGGGATCCCATCGAAACCTTTGGTCTTGTTTCCACTTTCGTCGGAAATGTGGCAACCCCTCTATATCATACGTTTGCTTCTGGGTGAGGTCACCAGAACTTGTAAAGGCTCAAATTATTGCCTTCTTTCCAGTTGTAACCTCCAGCTCAACCTTGACTACATGCTTGATAAGCTTTGGGAATACCTCGCCCTTATCCGAGTGTACACGAAGAAGCCAGGCCAGCCCCCCGATTTTGATGATTGTCTCATTTTACGTCGGAATTGTAGCGTAGAACACGTATGTCACACGATTCACAGGACACTAGCGGATGTTTTCAAATATGCTTTAGTCTGGGTAAGTCAAACGCTTCGCACCTTACCTACAGAATGTATACTAAATAAAGGTTATACCGACATCTAGGTTGATCGGAAGATAACATCGAGGCGGCCATTTCAAATAACCTGTCCGAGCCGAATCATATCACCCCCTCTATATAAGTTATATCCCGCTAACTTTCTGTCATAGAATAAGAGTGTGTTCCATCCTACTTACCCTAGTTACTACGCATGACGTCACAAATTCTGGCTTTTTGCCGTCAAGGCTGGAACGACTTTTCTATTTTCTAGCAGAATATCATGCCACGGGCTAATCCGACCAATCATGTTGCAGAGATGCATAGTTACTACGCTCCCGAGCGTGGTAAGCAAATAGTTACTATTAGTTACTATTTCGAGAAGGTTGGGACGTTCAGCGTAGTAACTTTTGGTGAGGTTGGAACGGAAATAGTAACTAATAGTTACTATTTGTGGAAGGGTGGAACACGCTGTAAAATGCATTAGCCTAAATACCTGTTCGAGAAAAGTTATAACTTTTTTAGTCAGTCAACATGTGCTCATTCTGTTTGAAACCTTCTCTGTTTGTCGTCCCGTGAAACTGATTAATAATAATAGTATGTTATATAATTGCAGGCACAGGCATAGGATTCGGTTAAAATAGGCGGATGCCCTCGATATATCTTTTTTCTGTTTAAAACAGTAAAGTTTCAGTTCTGTTGTTTACTTAAAATCCTGAAAGATGAAGGGAATAGTAGGTTTTACGTCTAGAAATAACAATATACTAAAAATAATAGTAGTTCGAGCAAAGCGCTGAGTCACACATAGTATAACATTATTTAAGTCGTCAAATTACATCTCATGCGAGTTATTACCTCTAAGCTATAGCAATCGTTTATGAGAAGAAAAACAAATCAAAATAGTAACAACTCAGAATGTGACTCGACGTAAACGGAGTGAAGTATTACCCAATGATCTGTATCAGAAAGTCCAACAAATGTTCACCTTTGGGATCTCATCCAAACTTTTTGTCTTGATAAAGGACCCCTCTTGCTAATTCTGCCTTTTGTAATATGCTTAGCTCCCATATGGAATTATAAGCTTCTAAAATCCCCACTTTTCTCCATTGTTTCGTTTCGCATCTACGCATTTTTTCGGCCTTGTCGAATTTCCCCGTCACCCAGCGAAAAGTTTGCCGGAATCTTCATTGTCCGCTGACAACTCTTTCACACATAAGGATGTGATAATTCTCTGTTTATTACTTCTTTTATTTGCATAGTTTTCTCACTTTTTAACCAGGGCACGTGGAGTTTTCAAATCTTTTGCGCCCAGCCGCCGCGTCGGAGAGCAGGAAGGCTGGATATAATCGACAAGCGCTAATAAGAGAATCGCTAGTTCCCGGTGAAAAGTAATGGTTAGTTTCGAAAAACTTTTTTCTGACCCATTTATAGGGAAAATATCATTTCTAGTAAGAGTTGTGCTTTAAGGCTGGATTCGGCAAAATGTATATGTTCTTCTCCTCATTTAGGGAACCAGTACGAAATATTCACCGCAGCGAGTGGGCATAAGCCACGTCATGAACGACGAAGACGTGATCCAAGTTATCAAGAAATAAATTGTTTAGGGCTTTTGTTTAAATAAAGACTGTTTTCCGACTTTCACGTCGGTTTTTTCGTTCGTCCCGATGCATATTCCGGATGGAATCCGGTTGAAAGCGGAATTACAAATCTAATGCCACTTGAGTCTGGTCAGAGTGTCGATACAGGCTAAAGGTCATGTTGCCGGAATCCGGTTGAAACCGGAAATATAAATTTCCCGCCCCCTGACTGTTACAGTGTCGATTGTGGCTAAAGGTCACGTTGAAGTGGGGCATGCTGGCGAGTTAAAGGTTTGTGATATGAAGACCAACTGATGCTACTACTGCTCAAGATTAGCCCAGTGTGAGGCACATTAAATTAAAGTATTCTATACCCTACTAATTCATATCAAGACATACAACTTTTTCGTACAACTACACAGGCTATACATTTTTCATCGTGTGGGTGGATAATCTGGTCTGAACCCGCTATAGATAACGACGAAGAATTTATAATGATGGTGGTAGCTGTCTGTTTATGGCGCTTGCCCTTCAGCCAAGTGCCATTTAGCGATCGCAATTTCTGTCCGTCCGTCGGTGTGTCGGTCTGTCCAGGTTTTGCTAGTTCGGGCACTTCCACATAAGCTAGGACGATAAAACTTGGCAGGCGTATCAGGGACCCCAAATGATTAAGTTGGAAATAGTCACTTCCCCGATCCGAGCACCGTGGGGGGAGTGGAGGGAGGGGGAATCCGGAATCTTGAGGTATTTTTAACTTTTGAACGGGTGATCGGATCTCGATGAAACTTGATGTTTGGAACGACCTCATGCCTCAGACGACCCACTTAAAATCCGGACCGGATCCGGTGACTTTTGGGGGGAGCTGGAGGGGGCAACTTGAAATCTTGGGAAACGCTATGAGTGGAGGGATCGAGATGAAACTTGGTGGGAAGACACCTAGCAAAAACTAGATACATCGTTGACATAACCGAGCCGATTCGGGCACTGTGGGGGGAGTGGAGGGAGGGGGAATCCGGAATCTTGAGGTATTTATAACTTTTGAACGGGTGATCGGATCTCGATGGAACTTGATTTTTGGAAAGACCTCATGCCTCAGACGACCCACTTAAAATTCGGACCGGATCCGGTGACTTTTGGGGGGAGCTGGAGGGGGGCAACCGGAAATCTTGGGAACCGCTATGAGTGGAGGGATCGAGATGAAACTTGGTCGGAAGAGACCTAGCAAACACTAGATACATCATTGACATAACCGAGCCGATTCGGGTACTGTGGGGGGAGTAGAGGGAGGGGGAATCCGGAATCTTGAGGTATTTATAACTTTTGAACGGGTGATCGGATCTCGATGGAACTTGATATTTGGAAAGACCTCGTACCTCAGACGACCCACTTAAAATCCGGACCGGATCCGGTGACTTTTGGGGGGAGCTGGAGGAGGCAACCGGAAATCTTGGGAAACACTATGAGTGGAGGGGTCGAGATGAAAATTGGTGGGAAGACACCTAGCAAACACTAGATACATAATTGACATGACCGAGCCGATTCGGGCACTGTCGGGGGAGTGGAGGGAGGGGGAATCCGGAATCTTGAGGTATTTATAACTTAACGGGTGACCGGATCTCGATGAAACTTGATATTTGGAACGACCTCATGCCTCAGACGACCCATTTAAAATCCGGACCGGATCCGGTGACTTTTGGGGGGAGCTGGAGGGGGGCAACCGGAAATCTTGGGAAACGCTGTGAGTGGAGGGATCGAGATGAAACTTGGTGGGAAGACACCTAGCAAACACTAGATACATCATTGACATAACCGAGCCAATTCGGGCACTGTGGGGGGAGTGGAGGGAGGGGAATCCGGAATCTTGAGGTATTTATAACTTTTGAACGGGTGATCGGATCTCGATGGAACTTGATATCTGGAAAGGCCTCATGCCTCAGACGACCCACTTAAAATCCGGACCGGATCCGGTGACTTTTGGGGGGATCTGGAGGAGAACCGGAAATATTGGAAAACGCTTTGAGTGGACGGATCGAGATGAAACTTGGTAGGAAGACACCTAGCAAACACTAGATCATTGACATAACCGAGCCGTGCCTACTCGTAACAAGTGCCATATGAGCTCGTAGCTCTTGTTATTTATATACTATAATAGGTCTGTGATGACGAATTGATGATTAATTGTATAGATTATAAAATGTGCAAAATACTTGACGGAATACCCAAATTCGGCATTGCCATGATAGTGGTTTTTTGAAATAAATTCATTACTTACTTACTTACTAAGCTGTTTGAGGAAAGTGGTTGTTGGTTGTCATTTCAGTAAAACAACTTGCTGAATTATTGTAGGTAATCTCAGGGAATTGGGCGTGAAACTTAATTTTTCGTTGTAGTCTAGTTCACACGCCCCAAGAACCGTCCGTCTATCCGGCCGCACGCTCAGCACCAAATCCTACTACACTGTAAAAACTTCCTCCGAGTAAGGATTAAAGTTAACTGCAGTATGTGCTACTAGGATCTATCTTATCGCTACTGAGATAAGATTTATCCGAGTTAGATACAAGATTATCTTTTTAGAGACAAGATTAATCTCAGTAGCAAATACTGCAATATTCTTTTTTACAGTTGTAGACATTATCAATCAATAAACCAATGAATTTATTACACGAAATACACACATGGTGTAAACACGGAGTAAATATCAAGAGAGAAAAAGAAGAAGAAATCAGATGCCTGTAGCAGAACACACGAGAAGCTTCCCATGCAGCCTTGTTCGCTCCGAGAATCGTCCGTCTTTCGGCTTTCGATACCTCACACCAGTACTTTCCTTCGAAACGGAACCTGCAACAGAACGCTCCAAGCACAAACCTGCATGAATATGAATATATTTAATAGCCAATTGGCCGTACAAAATACGTGATGGTTACAGTACACTTTACGTCACACAATACTTATCCTACTAATACACTCTATATATAATAATTAATGACTAGTACACTCTGTATGTAACTAATACACTCTTTAAAAATTGGCATGTTTTAATTGTCTTAGCTTTTTTTTTTTTTTTCAAGAACATCGGGGAACTTGATTGTATACCCATTAAGAAAATGTCTCCTGAGGTCTGTGAGTTGCTCGAATTCAACCAGTTCACACGCTCCGAGAAACGTCTGTAGTACCTATAAATGGCACCAAGTGTTACACACGTTCAGCTACAAAAGTGGCCAAAAATTTGGGTCAAAAGCTTGTAATGTTAATAAATTTCTTTAGGAGAAGAGCTAAATCATATTTCTAGTAGTGGAAGCCATTTCTGTAGGGCGGATTTTCTAGCTGTAGTTGAAAAAATTTCCAACTAAAGCGATTCTCCGGAAAATCGCAGCGAATCTGTAGCTTCGTGGCGCTACTTTTGTGGCCGACAAAAAAAATGCTAATCTACGAATATTTGCATTAGTCTGAACCGGCGGTTATGGTTTGTTGCTGGTTTTTAGTTCCCGTGGATAGTTCAACTTTGAATCAGAACAAGATCGGAAATGACCGTGCCAGTCTTCTGAGAAGCGGACGACAGCAAACTGTATCTCAGACTCAAAAGTGTAGCTTTGATCTTTACAAAGGAAGAATCCCTTCTGCTCCTCTATCCTGAAACTCTACAACGCATCTTCTTCAACTACAAGAGACCCAGCCCCTCCAACAGCAAAGGATTTTAAGAGAATAACCAGCCAGCTTCTCTGCCGGAACAAATCGTATACCGTATCTATCCTGGATCCAGAGCTGAGCGAATCCTTACCTGGATGCAAAGCTTTTCCATTCATTTACTTTCAAGGGTCTGTTCTTGTATTCTTTCAATTTAGTACTGTAAAGAAACTCTCCCCCTCTCTCTTAAATAAACTTGATGATTTCCTCCCACCAAATCCATTTTCCAACTTAACGTAAGGTCTTAAGTTGAACTTTCTTAAGTGGCAACGTTAAGTAAAAATTCCTTACGTTACGTATCACGTAAGAAACTTAAGTGCACTTAAGACTCTTAAATAGGCCAGTATAGAATGCCCACTTAAGCTTCTTAGGTCAATGTGAATGGAGCTTTAAGAGAATTACCATCAGCTTCTCTGCCGGAACATATCGTATACCGTATCTATCCTGGACCCAGAGCTGGGCGAATCCTTATCCGGATTCGAATCCGGGATTTGTCCATTTAGCCGGATTTGAATCTTCTGCTTGTCAGGCTAGATTCGGACTCAGATTCCAAATCTTCAATCTTGTGCGTCCGATCAAGTTTCTAGTCTACATCCTTCCAGCTTCCCTTTCCCAGTTTTTACACAGTGGGCTTAGGCAATCCAGCTTTTTTTTATCTCCATCACGAGCCATCCTCAGTATATCACGTGCTATCTGATTACCTTATATATCAGTGCTTTCGGTCACCTCTGGTTTTTAAACTATAACCACGGCTTTGGCTGTTTTAAGCCTTTTTCGAGATCCTTTGGCTTGAAGCGAAAACAGAAAATTAACATAACTGGTTTTTGGGATCCCAAAACGTAAGTAGAGGGATACCTATGACATCGTAAAGTTGTCCGTCCGTCTGTTAGCACGATAACCTTCGAAGGGGTTGAGATATTTTGATCAAACTTGGCATGAGGACTCTTTAGGTCAAAGTTCAAAGTACAGGTCAAGTCGAAGATGGGCTATATAGCTAAATATTCTTTGAGCCAAATATTCGTCAGCGATATTTCGGACCTTCTTGGCAAGGGTCCTCGTCAGACTGAAGGGTCCTTGTCAGCCTGACGAGGACCCTTACCAAGAAGGGCCGAAATATCGCTGATGCAGAATCTTTAGCTGGCGTATTTCCGTTGTAAACATTGTTTGAATATGGGCTATATAGCCCTAAATTTAGGGGTGGGGTTTGAAATTAAGGGGACCAATTTTTTTTTTTTAAAAGCTAATGAAATAGTCGAATTAGGGGTAAGGATATAGGCTGAATCCGAACATGAAATTTATGTTGTCGCCGGACAAATAGTTCACCCGGAATCCGGCGAAACAGGTAAATTTGTTGAAAAGCAAAAGTTTAACCTGAAGTTGATTAGAGCTATGAAAACTATTTTCTTGCCAGTCAATTAGTTCGGCTGGAATCCGGCCAAAACCGGAGAATTTCTTTAAAGTAAAAGTCTTATTTAAATTCGATAAGATCTTCGGTTTGCGGTTACGAAGACACGCTGAATTCGTATATAACCATCATTTTCTCACCGGACGTATGGTATAGATGGCTCGAAACCCGGCTGAAACTGGAAAATTTGTTAAAATTGAAAGTTTAATCTGAAGTTGATTAGAGGTTCGATGTACGGGCAAGAAGACATTCTGAATTTGTTTTTGAGCTTTAGGTTTTTGGCAGAAAAGTAGTTTGTACCGAAACCGGAAGTTGGGCAGAAGTAAGGAAGGAAGGAGATGCGACGTAGGCTATAGGATAAACCATATGCTGAATCCCCTATCTGAATTTGGTGCAATTAAGACGGCGTATCCGGTTTTCACTGTCAAATACTAACTTGGTCTTCGCCGATTATTACCATTGGCCTGTTCTGTTTCTAAATTTAAAAAGTAAAAATGTTGAAGAAGTCTGTTGAAGACCGAATATCTACAAGACCGAATTGTCTGGAGCAAATATTAGAATGTTGGGATCCCATCGAAACCTTTGGTCTTGTTCTGGTGGAAACACTTCTCGTAAGCAACCGTCCACAGCGTGAACCACATCGAAGGTAGCAAAACACGGCAAGTGAGATAATCAGCGAGGTTTTTGTTAGAGGGGTTAGAATGTACCGGACGAAATTCGAGTGTCCGGGCTTAGAAGTGGACTGTGTAATTACGAAAGCAGCTTGCGTTAGTATCAGGGGCGTCACTATGGGGGGGAGGGGGGGACTACCCCCCCCCCCAAAGGTCCTGAGAAAATCGTGTATTCTTTTCGGTCCATTCGTCAGCTCATCGGGTGTTTTTATATGCAAGAAATAAAATCCTGCAAGCGTTTGTCGGGCAAAATACTGAAGAAATTGAATTATGCATGCTTTTGACGTGGCTCGGTATTCTCGTCGGCACATCGGGTTCTTTTTATACAGAAGGAATCCAGAAGAAATAAAAAGTTTTTGTCGGGCGTCGGTCGACTCGTCGGCACATCACGTTCCTTTTATACGCAAGAAATGAAATCCTCCAAACATTTGTCAGGGAAAGCACTGGAGAAATCGAATTCTGCATGCTTTTGTCGTGCCTCGGTTCGTCGGCACATTGGGTTATTTTTATATATAAAAAATCCAGAAGAAATAGTTTTTTTTATGCTTTTGTTTCATTGGCACAAGGGGTTATTTTTACATGTATGTATCAAGTTCTGTACAGTCTAGTCGAGCAAAACACAGAACAAATCAAATGCTCGATGGTTTGTCGGGCGTCGGTATTCTCGTCGGCACATCGGGTTCTTTTTACACACAAACAAAAAATCAAATTCTGTAAGTTTTTATCGGGCGCATGCCGAAAGTTCAAGTTTCGTCGGTACATCGACTTCTATTTACGCGTAAAAAATAAAGTTCTTTACAATCTTGTTGGGCAAAACGCAGAAGAAATCGAATTCTAAATGCTTTTGTCGGGCGTCGGTATTCTTGTCCGCACACCGGGTCTTTTATACGTATGAAATCAAATTCTGCAAACATTTGTCGGTCGCATATTTTCCCGGAAAAAATACAGATTTTAAAAAAATTCGCCGGCGTTGCTTAGTTCAACTTGTTCTGGGTACAGTCGTTGGAAGCTTCGCTTCTTAGCAAAAGTTGAAACGAAAAGCCGAATATCTCGCATTTTGTATTATTCTTTATTTAGAAGAACAGTGTTTCATTTAGCTTGGCGTTTTAGGATTGAAATTCGCTGAAACACGTTAAAAGCCAGAACTTGTATGGTAGGTATAGCTAAATTTGTCCGGAAGAAAAGGCAGATTTAAAAAGTTGCTTAGTTTAACTTGTTCTTGGTACAGTCGTTGGAAGCTTCGCTTTTTAGCGAAGGCTAAAATGAAAAGCCAAATATGTGAACTTAAAATACGAAATTACATCAAAGGAATAATCTCAACTTATGCATTACAGTTAGTTTTACCCCGGATCTATTCGGTGCTGGCGGGAAATGTACGTCGTGTTTTTTCGGCACAAACCGGACGTCCCCCCCCCACAAAGGTAAAAGGCTAGTGACTCCCCTGGTTAGTATTATAGGTAAACAGAGGCGTTACTAGCCAAAATGTTTGGGGGGGGGGACAAGGCCTTTACCGACTGGCTGGTAATTTTACCGACTGTTTTGGCAGAAAAATGATTGTTTTCAAGAAAAAGAAACGAAACTTTTAAAGAAAAATCGACTAACTTTCGGAAAAACGACTGCTTTGACGAAAAATAGACGGATTTTCAGAAAAACCGAATGTTTTCATGAAAAAAATCAACTGTTCAGACGAAAAATCGCGGCGCGACGACTCACTTATTTTTTATCGACTGGCCGACAACATTGAGGGGGGCGTCCCCCCTCCCCCCCCCCCCCCCCCCAGTCGTGACGCCCCTGTAGGTAAGACATGTCCTTTAAGAACAAATTGCCTAACAAAACTAATTCGGGGTCGATTTGAATTTTTTTAACTAAACTAACTAGAATAAGCTATCTTTTTGGGCTAAGCTTAAACAGTAAAATAATAGATTAGTAAAGGACCGCAACTGCACCGTGAACCGTATGTGCTATTTTGTCCAGCCTGAATTCGGATACTATTTTCGTTGAACCCAGCGTTCCGTAACCAGTGGTTGACACAGCTGCGTTATGCAAGAACTAATAAGACTGTAGTAGAACCTGCATCTTTTGTCTATGCAACAACCAGGAAAGAGCTGAAACAAAAAATGAACGGAGGCGGTGCCAACGTAGAGCCTTTTTGGACGCCGGATTTCTCGTTGTTCTCCTTCGTTATTCATCGAGTCAAATGCGAAGAAAAGAACGTAGCAGGGCGGTTATCCTGGCCTGTTCACATGGGACAAAAACAGCGGTTCATTTTTGACCTTTTATGTATCTGGGGAAAATCAACATAAAGAAAACCGCGATTTGAGATGTAACTTGTTGAGTTTCAAGATTTGCAATTTTAATTTTATCAGACGAATATTTGGCCCCAAAAATTTGGGCATTCTCTGGGAATTGTACAGTTGTTCCAGAAAATGGTGACAAACGGCGCATGCTGGCGGTTTTCAGGATACCGCCGACGAAAATAAAATCGGTGCGGATTCGGGGTCGTGTTGAAAGTGTCATAGCAATGTCAATGATTTGTGGGGAAAAATCGCAAAAATTTGTAGAAAAGCTAATAAAATGTACCGAGTAAAAACAGAGCAAACACCTGGCAAACACCGATGAGCCGTTGGGGCCCTGCCCTGGGACTGTCGACAACCGCATATGCTCTTCTTGCCGAGTTACCTGGACGGATTTAATCTGGAATTCATATACCTAAAACTTGTTTTGATGAACCTGCAATTCTCGAGTGCCGTGCTGCATACTTGTCAAGAAGTCGGATTCCATGGCAAAAGCATTTACTTGTCGGCCAGTTACCGGCAAACCTAAATCATTGCCTTTTTGGGGTCACAAATGCATGATTGGTAATCCCCTGTAGTTTGTTCCACATCGTAAGAGGGATTTCGAAAACTAAAGAGGGATTAAACTCGATCCGCGCCGCTACTCTTTTAGATTTTAGCGCGAAAAGTGGTTCAAATTTGATTCAAATTTACTGATGAAAGGTCGTTGGCGCTAATTTTATTGGTATGGGGTATTTTCTTAATTATTTGTTTGTGGTTTATATTTTCGTACTATTTCGTTAAAATGAAAGAAGACTGTTTGATGGTCTATCCACTTTTTTGTATGATGTTTATCCAGTTTAGAGGAGATCAAGTTATCCTGAATTAGAAACCTAGGCAACAGTACAATGTTGCTTGTCCATGTCTGTTTGTTGGTTACAACCAGCCTGCAACCGGCATTATATGTATAAAAGCTCATTAGTATACCAACAAAATATTTTGGTTTTGTTTCTTTCTTATAAATTAATAAAATGGAAGGGAATATAGGCTAAACCTGTTCCAGCAGTTTATGGCATAAAAGATTAAAAGTGATTTGTGAATATTCTGTTATGGTATTCTTGTGGAATATAAGCAATAAAAAAGGCTAAAAGCAAAACCAAAGAGTTTTATGTAGATTTTTGTAGCTCAGTACAGGAGTGTTGCATGAAGCTGCCCTTACTATGGCACCGCCCACCCCCCAATTGGCCATGGTACATGATCCTGCCACCTTGGATCATGAAGCTGCCACCCCAGAAAAATCATGCAAATTCCAAGAAGACAGCAAATTTTGTTATTTGCAAAAGGTCAAGGAACCTCTCTGACCAAACAGCTGGCCTCTAACTTCACCATGTAGCAAAATACTATTTTTAGCAAAGTGGGCAACTTCATGATCACTTGGGTTCCTATATTCTTTCGTGTTCTCTAGCTTAGCCTTGAAAAATTACAAGTAAACTATGGTACCAGCAGAAAGTGAAGGTTCTAAGCTTCCTTTCAGGATACTCCACTGAATTTTATCTCAACCTTTACTCTTTTTCCCTAAGTCATTTCCCAAAAATAGGAGTTTAGGGTGGCGGCTTCACGCAGCACTCCTGTACTGGCTCAGTAGACAACCTTGTTTTCTTCTTAGGATATACTTTTGTGCATCCCTGAGTTGTCCCTGAAACAGTTAAATAAGAATAAGAAATTACCGAATTAGGAAGAAATTAAGACAGCAGCTTTCTTAATAAATATTCCTTCAGCCCAAGATGACTGTGAATCATATTTGACTGTACAAAGTGGATATGTCAGCCAAATTTTGTTACAGCCATCTTTCTGGCCCTTTTTGGCAAAGGCAGTGTCTATCATTCTCCGAATTGGAACTGACATCTCACATGCTAAAAGTTACTAGCCAAAATGTTTTGGGGGGATGAGGAATTTACCGACTGGCTGGAAATTTTTACCGACTTTTTCTGCAGAAAAAATGACTGTTTTCAACAATAAAAATTAAATTTAAAAAAAAAATCGACTATTTTTCAAAAAAATCCACTGATTTTCAGAAAAAACAACAATTATTTTGACAAAAAATCAACCAATTTTCAGAAAAAATGACTAATTTCGTGAAAAAAATCACCTGTTTTGACGAAAAATCATGGCGCTTTGCACTTTGCTTATTTTTTACCGACTGGCCAACAGCATTGGGGGGTGGCATCCCCCTCCAGTAGTGATGGCGATGGCTAAAAGTACTCTACTGGTCCAGTATGCTGCCACACACGAGCTAATAGTACTCAACCAGTTGAGTAACAAGGGTTATGGGAGCTATTAGTACTCGACCAGGCAAGGAATCAAGCCTCCAGTCGCAATCAGTACTAGACTGGTTGAGTACTTGTGTCTTGGGAAGCTAAAATTACTTGACTGTATGGAACTTTTAGTCAGGAAGGAATAGGTCCAGTAATTACTATCATAGGAGCTGTCTTTCCTCGACCATACAGATGAAATCCGGGTAGTTGTTAGGTCGAGTAACGAACCCCTCAGGCACTAATAGTACTTGACCATATAATCGATTAAGAAGGTGAGCAGTCACGGCTGTGGCAGCTATTAGTACTAGATCTAAAGGAGGATAGATCAAGTATTCAGGGTGGTGACAGCTAAAAGTGAACAGTCAGTCCTCGACTGGTCGGGTTTTATTAGCTCCTGTGCGGCAGCATACTTGACCTGCTGAGTACTTTTAGCTTTTGAGGCATATTTATTTTCCAGCTTGAGTGGCTTAAGCCTAAAGAGGACCCTTCCCAAGAAGGGCAGAAATATAGCCCTAATAAAATTAAAATTCATCTGACACATTTTGCACTGTCAGCTTTCTTCAACATAACTTTCGATGAGGTTTCATTCAAGAATAAAACTCAAGAATCTTATTTATTTTAAGCATTCCTTCCTTCTGTTGGGATACTTCATGTGATCGGGAAACTAAGGCAAGATGCAGAACTGTGACAGTTATCTTGACTAGTCGTAGATGACGTGATCATAGCTGACGTATCCATTGTTTACATTATTTGAATATATGTTTCAAAGTCAGCTTGGGTTCAAGGAATATTTGGTCTCTACTTTTTGTGTAGTCTGCTGGTGAAAAGTGTGCAGAAAGAACCTGTTGTTGCATAGACCTTGGACTTAGCTTTCACCCAGAAAGAGCTGTGGCTTATATGCTATCAAAAATCACAAAAGTTGTAATCTATCGCAGAAGCAGGTTCAGTCTATTATGGTATAGCACAACCTGTCAGTGTGTGATGAAAAATTATCATGGTTGCACAGGGATGATCATGGCCTGCATAGAGTGAAACAAGTATTTACTGTGGGGAATTAGGGAATGCAAAGAATGTGCTGGGCCTAAATTGATTTCAGGTAGGGCTAAAAGGTCTGTAGGTTAGAAGAATAACTAGTCTGTTGTTCAGCTTGGAGTTGTATAATTTAATCCTTAATTTTTTAGGCCTGGAAAAGGGGCTTCTCGTCCCTGTAGGCTAGGTTTTCCAGTACAGCTTTTCTACATGCATTCTGTTTGTAGAGTCCGAACACCAGCTCGAAAATTAGTTTGGGAAGCCTAGCATGCACTTACTCTGCAAACTGTGAATAAGTCTCACATTTCCTTTGACTGTTTTCCAACAAGCAAGGTTGCTGAGAAGTTTTTAATTCCAGGATTTACACTTCAGGAGGACAGATGGGGGATAACATCTTAGTTGCTGTCCGTGTCAGACCACTTATTGAAAGAGAAAGAGTTGAAAATGCGCCCATATCTTGGAGAGTACGAGGAACCACAGAAATATGCCAGATTGATCCAGTTGAGCAAAAGTCAGCTGGAGGCCCTGGATCTTCTTACAAGTTCGGTAAGTGTTGATAATGAATGAGTGAATGAAGAATTTATGACTCACTGTCCAAGTGCATAATTGCATTAAAATAGGACAAAGATTTATAAAATAATCACAAAGCACAAATATTTTATTTAAAAGTTATTCACTAATTTAGAAGCACATTGATGAAGTGGTTAAGTTTAGATAGGTAAGCTTCTAATCACAAAACACAAATTAGGGGAGAGATTTTCAAGTGTCAATAATGGGTTTGAAATTAATGTAAACGCTGATAAGTCAAGTGTCTTTCCATAATAATTTTTCAGCTATTCAGTGTAATTATAGAAAGCTTCCTCCAATTTATGTTGTTCCAGCTCTCTCCAAGGTCCATCCTTTAAATACAACCAAGCCTCGGTCATCGACTATAAGAATGAATGAAGATTATTGAAAGAGCCGTGAGGATCATGTTAGTATTATTATTGTATATTTAGTATTCTTTGGCCAGATTTTTTTTTAGTAGTATTACATGTTGTGCCAATTTGTATGTATTTATTTCACTTTATACTCTCCGATCTTGGAAGTCAGTAAAATATTTGAATTGAATTGAATCAGTTGTAAATAATCATTAATATACTCTCAGTTACTGAAGATTGTTCTATGCTCCCCCATAGACTTCATATAATTCCCCAAACTTTCATGGTGAACAGAATCTTATTATTTTATGTATAAAAAAAAATTATATATGAATAGGTCTTATGTCTAACAGTCAAAATCTTTGAACAAAGGAGGTCATTTGATCTATTCTTATGGCATGTCTGTTGTTTTTTCATCTTTTGCTATAGCTTCACTTTTAGTAAAATTACACTGTATTCCTCTCTTCTTCTCCAAGAATAACTTGTCTGTTTTGCAAATTTTTAATATCTTCCTTCTTTTCAGACTATGTTTTTGGAACCGAAGCATCAAATTCAGATGTATATGAAAGATGTGTGAATCCACTAGTTGACTCTGCTTTGAAAGGAATCAATGCAACTATCTTTGCCTACGGCCAAACAGCATCAGGTTTGTCTTTTTATGTGCTTCTTTGAGCCTTATGATAGTACCCATTGCTCAATGTGTGTTTTTCGTCTAGTTTTTAGGGGCTTAGTAACCTAGCCCAGACACAGGAACAGCTTTGAGATCGAGAACGTGTTCCACCCTTCTAACAATAGTAACTATTAGTTACTATTTTCGTTCCAACCTCGTAAAAAGTTACCACGCTGACCGTTCCAGCATTTTCGAAATAGTAACTAACAGTCACTAGTTGCTTACCATGCTCGGGAGCGTAGTAAGCGTGGTAACTACGCATCTCTGTAATGTGATTGGTCGGATTCACCCGTGGCATGATATTATGCTGGAAAATAGGAAAGTCGTTCCAGCCTTCACGGCAAAAAGCCAGAATTCGCGACGTCATGCGTAGTAACTAGGGTAAGTAGGGTGGAACACGCTCTGAGTAATCGCATATTTGCTTTACCCATTTGAAACAAACTTTCATCATACCAGAAAAAAAAGATTTAATTGGAAAATTCAGAGAGACATTCTAGTTTATTGAGAAATCATGTGATGAAAAAAGCTACGTATTGCTTTTTGGTGTCATAAAAATATCACTAGACATATAAGGCATTCAACAAGTCAAAAATCATTTGACTGTGATTAAATATTAACATAGGTTAAACTTCGTAACCGGCATTAAAGGACACCCGAATGAAGAGTACCAAGTATCATCCCTATCTGTATGACTTCCCTAACATTGCCTGCATAAAACCCAATCCTAATACGAAATAGTGTTTCCAAGCTGTGATTTTTGCTCCATTTTGCATCTGTCCTTATTTGAGTACCGAATAATTCTAGAAATGAACAAATGTCTCCAATCAACTCTTCTTCTGGAATATTTTTAACCAGTTAAGCTCAAACGTATATCTAGAAGAAATTCCAGTACGCCAGCGCTGTACAAGATTTGAATGAATTGCGCTTTTTGTCTTGGAGTCTGCATGTGCAAACCTCCGGAAATGAACATCCTTATTTTGAGAACGCCACGCTCAGGAAAAGAATGTTCTCAGTGGCCATCTCTGTAAATGCATTCTCCATGGTGTGTTCAAGTATGGTTTCATTGTTCAGGTGTCCTTTAAGAAGGTTTGCAAATACAGGCACAAGGCTTTGCTCATATTGAGCATGCAGAACGGTCACACGGATGAGTTCCCGCAAAACTCGTATATGCTATGGAAAATTGACCAGGTCTGAAGCTACACCAAAATCTGTGACAAAACACACTATAAATGGATTATAGCTATATCTCGGCCCTTCTTGGCAAGGGTCGTCTTCAGGCCTAAGTCACTCAAGCTGGAAAATGAACTATAGCTCCAAAGAAATATAGCTCTAATAAAATGTAGCTGACTTATCCGTTTTGCACCGTCAAAAGTGATTCGCATTCAGCTTGGGCTGAAGAATATCTATATTTAAGTGAATCAGTGATGTGTAACTAGACCGTTGGATCTCAGAACTAGGTAAAGGATAGGTAGAAAAAGCCGATTTGGAAATTTGTTTTGAGAAAAATAGTATTTCCGTCTCATTTCCGTTCTTATGCGTGTTTATATTTAGGAAAAACTCACACAATGATGGGTAGTCGAAGTGAGAAGGGAGTTCTACCGCTGGTTGTCAACGAAATTTTTGATGTCATTGAAAACAATCCAGATCGAGAATATTTACTTCGGTAAGTGGTCACAGGTTCATCTTGGCTGTGTTCCAACGTCCCACCAGTGGGCACTAAAGTTAGCATCGAGTTTGAATCGATGGGCTTAGCTGTTTCTGCGTTGTTCTTTAAAGGACCCCTCTTGTCTCTTCTGCTTTTTGCATTATCCTTAGCTCGCCCACCTTTCGCCATTGTTTCGTTTTGTACCTACAACTTTTTAGGACCTTTTCGGCTGACCCGAGATTTGTCAGCTACGCAACGGAAACTTCGGCGAAAGTATAAATATTCCTTCAGCCCGAGTTGACTGCGAATGATATTTGATAGTGCAAAACGGATACGTCAGCTGAATTTTAACCCTGAAACCGCTTGTCACCACTGTTCTATCTGAAGATGGATGTTTGGGTAACGTGATGGCTTAGAGCTATATTTTGTCCCTTCTTGGCAAGGGTCCTCTTCAGGTTCAAAACCGCTCAATTTGGAGAAACGAACTTGTGGGAAATATAGCTCAAATAAAATTCAGCTGACGCATCCGTTTTGCACTACCAAATATGATTCGGCGAAAGTTTCAATTTCCGCCGACAACTTTTTGACACATTAAGTTCAAAGTGTTATTTTCCATTTTGGAAAACATGGTAAGCCATCGGGGCTATATATCTTCTGTTTTGGACTTGTTTTGTTTTGCTTGTTTTTTTTTTCTTTTTAACCTCGGCACTTTCAGTTTTTCTAATATTTTGCTTCCAGACTCCGCGTCAGAGTCGGAAGGCTGGATAGAGTCAATACGCGCCAACAAGAAAATCGCTAATTTCACATGGAAAGTAATGGTATTTTCGAAAAACTATATACTTCAGTTCGATTCAATTAACTTTATTCGAAAAACATGCGACGGACAGAGCCGACTATCAGTTTTTGTTGTCATAAAAGAAACATGGATTTCAATCGACGAGCCAAAATTAACCTCCACAAAAGTACAATATATACAATTAACTGTTTTTTATACTAAAAACTCTACTGAGCCATTCGTCGTGAAAAGATCATTTCTGGGAAGATTTGTGCTTTAAAAGATGTTCCATTCTTCTATTTCTTGTAGGGCATCTTTCATGGAAATCTACCAAGAACAAATCACCGATCTTCTGACCGGAAACGCCCGTTTAAAAGTTGTCGATGCTAACAACGAAGTCACGATCAAAGATTTGCACGAGGAAATGTGTGTAAACCAGTCCAGTGTAAGTAGCATTGGTTTCAACTATAGCTGAGGTTCGACAGCCTGACGAGGACCCTTGCCAAGAAGGGCCGAAATATCGCTGCAAAGCATAGTAGCTGACGTACCCGTTGTATCGAGAACAAATAATCCAATAGAACCTCCGTCTTTGGTACAATGCAGCGACTATAGATACCCCGACCAAAACTGAGCTGAGCTAGAGGTACTTGCTCGAGCTTTGGGTTGATAATGGTCTACTTACCTCTTCGCCGATGCGCATATTTGAGGAAACAGAGCAGGCTGTGCGCTGACCCGCTCTGAAGCATGTCACATCTAATGTCGCAATGATAGACGACCAATCGGCCTTTACTTTGGAAATTTTGTCTCCAGGCTTTTAGCTGTTTGTAGAGTAATAATACATAGATGTCACTGTGCACAAGGGACCAATAAACTACTTGACCAATAAACCGCAGAAACAGTTTTTTCGAACATAATTTAGAAGTCTAGGACTCCATTGTCGGATCCACGTAGACATACGAGGAAGGTGGGGTCTCATGGTGGAAAACGAAATATATAATTTTAATGAGGAGACGCCCTTGAGGTGTGTTTGTAGATGTAACGAATCGCCTACCCTCCGCTCGTTTGAATCGGGAAGGGTGGAGGGATCTACTGGACTCCGCATGGTCGTATTACAGAGATAGGGAGACGAAGGTTCTAGTGCTTATTTGTTCTTGGTTTTATCCATTGTTTGAATGTATAGCAGTGCCTTTTAAGCAAATTTCAACTTGAAGATAGTCCGGAGTCTGTGGCTACCGCTGAGGGTCTCCTCAACGTGCATACTACTCAGTCCTGAGGCAACGAAAAGGAGAGCGGTCAACCACATCCCCTGGTTTTTTGATACCCTAAGCCAAACGCTGGACGTATCTAAAGTTTGACACACCCTATTGGCATACCCCCTGGATGCTCTATGCCAAATGCATATTGCTGATTTGGGTGAAGCTCAGGAATCAGCCACAGAACGCATTTGTATTATGGTAGGTCGGGGTTAGGTTGCCAACATAGGGTATGCCAACAATCATGGAATTGGGGTTGCCTGGAGTAGTCTTTTTTCCGCGGCAAATTGTTGTGCCACACATATCTAATCATCTGTCATGGAAATAGAAGTTTGTGCCAAATATTCAACACACAAGTTGAAATCGTAGAAACTACATTTAGTCCGTATTTTTTGCGGTAGTTTCAAATGTATAAAATAGAACTTCAGGCTTTACGCCCTTACAATTCTGTACTAGAACGGTCCTTAATGTATTTGATCTTCTTGACAAAATATCCACGCAGTTGTCCCACAAGTTGAAACCCACGGAAACGTCGTTTATTCCGTTTTTTGCGGTAATTTCAGATTCCTGGAATAGAAGGTCAGGCTTAACGCCCTTACCCTTCTATACTAGAAGGGTCCTTACTGTGTTATCGATCTGCTTGGTAAAATAGCCCATTTCAATATTTTGACTTTTTGCTACATTTTAATTCCCCGCCAAATTTGGAAAATCACCTGGACCATTTGCCAAATTCTAGCCACAGTGCGAGCCACACAAAATTTGTTGTTCGCGGAGACACGCGTGTGTCAAAAATACTATTTTTTAGCCACAGTCTTTTTGTGAGATCGCGGGAACAATGCCTTAGGCTAAAAGGAGTTCGTAAGTTGTCTTTCCAACGTTTTTCGAGGGAGACCTCATAAATGAATTCCGCCTCCCAACCCTAGCAGCCCGACGGGTCATCTTTATACCAAATTCGGGAATAACCTACGCTCCTACCCAAGTTTTGAGCATTTACTTCCAGCCCCATATTGCCCGCCATAAACCTCGATTACGTCGAGCTAAGGCACAAAAAGTTCTGGTTCTGGACCCCGTCACTACAAAAACCGAGCGTTACAGAAAGAGCGTTCGTCGAAGCTTTGAACAAGTAACAAATGTATCCTCACAATGTTTTCACTGTTTGCCTTGTGACGTATTATCATCCTATTGTCATATTATGCAATCCACACAACTATTTTCCCTTCTGAAAAGCTGACAAATAGGCTCCCTCGCAAGGTAGCTACTGCGGTTGAAAAGTTGCAGCCAATCAAAATCAGATGTGCTCACCAGAGGTTTGCAAAGAGTTTTGTCCCGACGTTTCTGAAGTTATATAAGGAAGCATAAGCTGAGCTGCTATTTAAATTTCTAATGTTATTTATGACCGTTGTAGCCCTGACAATACGTAGCCCTATTATGATTTATGTCTGTCCTCATAAGTTGTATCCATTGACTGTACCAGACAAATTTGGCGTGAGCCATGATAAGTTTTTGGTCATTAAAAACATTTATCTATCTGTGTATTATGAGGCACCTTACAAAAATGGCAAGTTCGGTAATCCAATGCTGTGAAGGTTCGGTTTGTTTCCTACTTGGTTTCTTTCGTAGGGATCCGGTGCTCTGTATCGAGTCAGTGGGGCTTTTCTGACCTCGTGTACGAGAGGTGTTTTTTTTATTTTTATTTATTTTTTATTTTGCAGGTCCTTGATCTCATGAAAAAAGGGGAGAAGTTACGTCACACCGCATGTACAAATATGAACGAGAGGAGTTCGAGATCTCATACTATTTTCAGAATTGTAAGTAATTCAGCTTAGCATTAGAACAATCGGTCTAGTATTTATGTAGTGGCGAAAGTGTTTTTGTTGCAGCTATATGATTATTACACTGTCAGAAGTTTCATAATAGATAACACAAGGATGCACAGTTTCAAAAGATACTACTTCTACTTCTAGGTATGTTGTGTTATGATTTTGCAGACTTTGTGTATTTAATGTTATTTGCATACCAAGCCTTGCCAGGAAGAGCTGAAAAAGCATCTGACGACTTTTCCGATATCACGATGTCAAACAAGAATTTCAGCGGAGTCGCAGTGTTTCAGCTCACTCAACCTCGATCAAACCTGCAACCAGGGAACTTTGCAGGGTTGTTTCTTCCCCAACGATGTCATGTGTCTAGGTTGTCTCTCCTTGTACCTGACTTATCCGTTTTATCCATTTGAATATATGTTTTCCAGTCATTTTTTTTTTTTTTTTTGGCGTTTCCCACAAGTCTGAAGAGGACCCATGCCAAAAACGTCCGAAATATAGCTCCAATAAAATTCAGCTGACCTATCCGTTTTGCACCATCAATTATGATTCGCAGTCAGCTTGGGCTGAAGGAATATTTATAATGGATTTCTTAAAATTATTTTTCCAAATGTTATTTTTCGCACAAGCTTGCAAAATCAAGATTCCACAAGGACGTTTTTAAGTGGGGTTTTGGCAACAGAATTGTTGATCCTTGGAACAGCCTTACCGAAGATGCAGTTAATGCTGAATCGATCAGTAGTTTCAAGTGTATTGTTGATGGGATTTTTAACTCTGATCAGTTCGAACCGAAAATTTCTTAAAAGTTATTTAGAGGCGAAAGCCTTTTCTCTTGCTTTGTATTATGTTGTTTATTAGTTGCTGGCGAGTAACTTATTTGAGTTTTTTTTTAGGAAATAAAAGGCTATTTGTTAATTACTATTCCACTTTATCCACAGATTATCGAAAGCCGAAGTCGCTGCGCTGCCGAGGCCGGTGATCTTGCCATTCAGGTGTCTCAGCTTAACCTCGTGGACTTAGCTGGCTCAGAAAAAGCGAACCAGACGGGAGCCACCGGGGAGAGGTTCAAGGAAGGCTGTTCGATTAACGTCAGCCTGTCTTCGCTTGGTTTCGTAATAGACCAGCTGAGTCGAGGAGAAAGGTAAGTTCGTAATGATGATATGTAATTTTTAGCGCCGAGAACGAACGTAAGCGGACAGTTCCGTAATTTTCATATAATAGTTGTGTTTTTTGTCTCTGGTTCCTGTTCCGTGTTCTGTGTTCACAGTTGTCTGGTTTAGGTAAAAAACGGTGTTTTGCTTACGCTGTTCAGTGTTTCATATTTTGTCACTGTTCTGACGAGAACGCAAATTTAAGATCCTGACCATATCTTACGCGGAAAATCTGTATATTCCAAAACGACCATTCTTTAGGATCCAGCTTTATCCTCCAAACTTCTTCAATTCTTTCTTTTCTATCTGTGAATCTCTCTGCAATTTTCTATCTGAACAGTGATAAAATATGCTAGGAGAGCAAGTTCCGTGTTTTGCAAAACAGAGAACACGGAACACAGAACAGCGTAGAAAAACGGGAAAATGAGAAACAGCGTGTTTCGTGTTTCGACAAAAACGGGAAAAATACAAAACAGAGAAAACAGCGAACATAACAGAGACAAAAAACGCAACTAATGCATAAAATGGATGTGCCAGCTACGATGCTTTAGCAGCGATATGTCAGCCCTTCTTGGCAGGGGTCCTCATCAGGCTGTCAATCTTCAGCGTCAACGTCGGGGAAGGATACAAACCTGCAATAATCAATAATTCCCCGACGTTGACGCTGAAGATTAACAGCCTGACTAGGACCCTTGCCAAGAAGGGCCGAAATATCGCTGCCAAATAGGGGTCGGCACCGTTTCTGTTTTTGGCTAAAACAGAAACGGTAAAAAACGGCAAATAAAAAACGGAACAGAAACAGAAACGGTGATAAAAAAACGGAAAACCGTTTCTGTTTTTCCGTTTTTTTCCGGAAAAACAGAAACGGACCGTTTTTACAAAAAAAACGGCCGTTTTAACAGGTATTTCTGTTTTTTTTTTCTACTTCTTTGGGTTTATAAGATAACAGTAAGGCGACCATTACGACAGGAGAAGGTTGTGAGAGAAGGTCGAGTATAATTGTGTAAGGTGAATAAAAAGGACTCTTCACCTGTCTAGTAAACTAAGCCCTTTTTTATACCCATGGTCAAATGCTGCGGTATGCTGGCAGGGGTGAGTATGGAAGTCATACGTATGTGTACCCCTTTTTCCCCAGAAGGGTACCAGGACCCTTTAAACGCAAAATATTTCAAGGTCAAAAATTAAATACCAAATTGTTTCAGTTCCCAAAGTACTGTATACTGATATCCCTATGCGGAAGAAGGGGTACAATTACGTATGAGAACCATGGACACCCCTGTCAGCATGCCCCAGCGTTTTGCATGGGCTTCACTCAAGTGCCATATACCGATCACTTTTCGGTCGATCGGTCGGTCCACTGTTCCCAAGTTAGGGTACTTCCAGATGTGCTAGGACGATGAAACTTGGCAGGCATATCATGGATCTGACCAAACTAACTTGGAAATACTCACTTCGACGATCCGACCACCGTGGGGGGAGTGGTGTGAGGGGGGATCCGAAATATTGACGTATGTATATGTATAACTTTGGAACAGGTGATTGGATCTTAATGAAACTTGATATTTCGAACGATCTCGTGTCTCAGACGTTCCATTTCAAGTCCGGTTCGGATACGATGAATGTGGGGGGGTTGGACCGGAAATCTTGTGACATGCTTAAAATTGAGCGATTACGATTAAACTTGGTGGGAAGAACAAGCACAAGACCTTGGTACATCATAGACAGAACTGGACCGGATTTGGGCACTTTGGGGGAAGTTGGAGGGGGTTCCGGAATTCCGGTGATCCGGAGTTAAGGTACTACTAGGTGGGCTAGGACGATGAAACTTGGCAGGAATCAAAGACCCGACCAAATTAACTTGGAAATATTCAGTTCCTCGATCCGAGCATCGTGGGGGAGTGCAGGGAGGAGGAATCTGGAATCTTGAGGTATATTTAACCTTCGAACGGGTGATCGGATCTTAATGAACCTTGATATTTGGATAGACCTTGTTTCTTGGATGTCCCGTTTCAAGTACGGGCCGGACCCCATTAATGTGGGGGGTGGGGGTGGACGGGAGTACTGGAAATCTTGTGTCTCGCTTAGAGTGGACTGATCGGGAGACAGAACGGACCAGATTTGTGCACTGTGGGGGAGGTTGGATGGGTCCGGAATTCCGGTTATTGCGAGTTAAGATTTTTCCAGGTGTGCTAGAACGATGGAAGTTGGCTGGAAGATTAGAGTCTCGATAAGATTGGCTCACAAATTGTCAGTTTCCAGATCCAACCATCCCTTGAAGTACAGAAATGAACTGCCAGCTCCCTTGAAGTGCGCACCTTAACAGCAAAGTGAAAAATTACTTTTGATAAACTTTACATTTCATGATCCCCCGAGGGTCCATGATCATTTGCGCCACAATAGTTTTGCTTAAAAATTAATTCCTAGCACCTTGAAAGTGCTCATCTTTAGCGAAAAGTGGAAAAAAAAACACTTTTGAACATTGGAAAATTTCGGTGGCTCTTTCTTAGTTGTATAATTACAGCTTTGAAGAAAAGTCTCATCAGAAATGGGAGCTTGAAGGCTTCAAGCTTTCAGTACAAAACGATCCTTGCTTCCTATTGGTTGGATTTCAAAAATTGCGTCTTAACCGATCAATGGGATGCGAGACTCCGTTTCGCAAAAGTGTTATTATACCAACAAGAAATAGCCAGATTAACGTTTCCAGCAAAAGTATTCTTATACCAACAAGAAATAGCAAGATTAACGTTGTCAGCAATTAACCAGCTCAGAATGGTTATCAAAGGCCGATAATTTAATCTGTAAGTCGAAAGTCCTACCGGTTAGTACCGGTATACCTCCTAGTGTTAATTTTATTGTTATGCTTCCTCTAATGATGGTGTAAAAATATCCGTTTCGTCGGGTAGGGTGCAATCTCTCTATTCTGACTCAAAAAATCTTTCCTTCCGAAAAGCGGAAAATATCGGTAGATGGCATAATCCGCCGGGAGAATAAAACCCGCTAGATTATGGCAGGACGCCACGCGTACAAGTCGTAACAAAAAACGGAAATTTGGAAAAAACAGGTAAAATAAAAACAGAAACGGATAAAACGGTCAGATAAAAAACGAAACAGAAACAGAAACGGCATTAAAAAAACGGCTACCTGTTTTCTGTTTTTCTGTTATTTAAAAAAAAAAAACAGAACAGAAAACGTTAGTAAAAAAACAGAAACAGAAACGGTGCCGACCCCTACTGCCAAAGCATCGTAGCTGATAGGTCCGTTTTATGCATTATTTGAATATATGTTTCAAAGTCAGCTTGGAAATTCCCAGCCATCTCTTCCAGGCACATTAACTTCCGCGACAACAAGTTGACCCACATTCTCCGCATGTCTCTGGGAGGCAACGCTCGGACTGCCATTATCTGTGCCATTTCGCCTGCTTCACTGGATGAGTCGCACTCCACCCTCAGGTAGGATAATCTACTTAATTACTTGACTTAAAGGAACAGAAAACTTGACTCAAACTTGACTCGGGGAGGTAGCTGACATATCAAGAATGTACCCTGAGTCGATATTGAGAGTAAGAAAAAACTCTCGTTACGACCATTGCAGTTTCCGAGAATTCGACTTTTGAGTTAGTAGAAAAAAAAAGCAAAAGGTTTGTGTGCCGGGAGTAGGAATCGAACGCAGGACCTCTGGACTACTACCCCGATACTATGGCCGAAACACGGCCAAAAGGCGAACGTTTACAGTGCGTAATTACAGTACATAAGGGGCAAGGGCCTAAAACAAAGGCTTAAAACAGCCAAAACCGTGGGTATTTGTTGAGAGCACAGCCTAGTTTTAAAGTATTCAAATATTTTAAAATACTGTAAGTTGAAGAGAAATTAGTGGGAGGGATCCTTTAAGTCGACTCACGCTATACCATTCTGAAAATACGTAAAAGTGGAACAGAAGAGAGTCTGCTATTGCGTGTGATCAGAAAAGATTTATTTTTTGGCAATAGTTTACCGTTTTAGCTACTTAATATTCCAAGCATCGTTGTCAGAGGCGTTACTAGCCGGAATGCTTGTGGGGTGGGCAGGTATTTTTCGACTCTGGTCATTTTTACCGATTTTTAAAAGAAATTTGTGAAAGAAAAAACACTTGGATTTTACAAAAAATCTACTGGTTCTCAGGAAAAAAACGACTAAATCGTGACGCGTCGGGCCGACTCGGATTTTTTCAACGTGACGCCCCGGATTGTAGTACAAGAACAAAGGCACCGTAAATCCGAAAGAAAAAGTTCAGTCGATAGGCATCGAGTATATGAGTTATAGGCAAGTGACGAAGTAACGCATTTTTATCGGGTCTTCAAGCCTGCTCAAGTGACCAAAGTACCCAACTAGGAACCAAAAGACCGATCGCCTCTATATATACTTTTCATAAAATATATTTGTTTATTATCACTGTGTGTGTGTGTGTGGGGGGGGGGGGGGGGTACCCAGGGTTTCCGCAAGGGGTTTTTGGTACCGGAGGGAGGGGGGGGGGGTCGGAACTCGAAAGCGGGATATAGGAACAGTGATTCTCCGAAGGCAAATTCGTCTAAGCATGTCGCAAAATATTTGTTTAGGGTTCAAGTCCCTTGCATAACATTTCATCTTTATTTGATTTGCTGTATATTTTTAATAAAAAGGTTTGCGATGCGAGCCAAGACCATCAAGAACCAGCCTACAGTCAACGAAGTCTTGTCAGACAAGGCCATGCTGAAGAGATATGAGAGGAAGATCAAGGAACTTCAGGAGCAGCTGGTGAGTGTACTTTTCTTCGCGTTCGTCAAACTTCTGGTAGTCTCTGGATTTTACTATATGTTTTCTTTTGGTTTTGCTATGAGCGAGTTCCATCCTACTTACTGTCGCCACTACGGATGACGTCACGAATTTTGGCTTCATGGCGTCAGGGCTGGAACGCATTTTTCTATATTCAGCAAAAATTATGCCACGGGCTAATCGGGCCAATGAGGTCACAGATATTCGTAGTTACCACCCCTTACTACGCTCCCAAGCGTGGTAAGCAAATAGTTACTATTTAAAGAAGGTTGAACGGCCAGTTTAGTAACTTTTCACGAGTTTGAACGACAAAAATAGTTACTATTGTTAGAAGGTTGGAACAGGCTCTATGTGGTATTTCCAGTCGAAGGAGTTTCTTGGGTTCACTGTCTCGCGGTGATGCTTTCCAGAACCTGCCGCCCGACCAGGTTCTGGTCAGTCTAAAAACGCTTTGTGGTTCCGGGAAGCTGTCAGCATACTGTCAGAAGTTTCATAACGTTTTTTTTTTTTAATATTCCTTCAGCCCAATTAAGGTGACTGCGAATCATATTTGATAGTGCAAAACGGATACGTCAGCTGAATTTTATTGGAGCTATATTTCGGACCTTCTTGGCAAGGGTGAGCGGTTTTGAGCCTGAAGAGGACCCTTGCCAAGAAGTGCCGAAATATAACTCCAATAAAATTCAGCTGACGTATCGTTATGCACTGTCAAATACAACTTTTTTTTTGTTGTAGTCATGATATTGGAAAAGTCAGCCGATGCTTTTTCGCACCGTTTCTAAGATCACAACAGATAACATCTCAAGTGTCGTCTGTTGAAACTGCGCATCCTTCTGTTAATACAGAAGCAGGCTCTTCTTATTATTCACAGTGGACCGAGCTTCCATACTCCTACCTTTTAAAACACTGTAGCCTCAAAACACTGCAGGAGCGCAGAAAAGAGCTAAGCACTGACTTCGGTTGAGCCATGGTACTTCATCCTCTCCACTCCCAAATCCTTCGTAACCCCTACCAAAATTAGGGTACCCAACTTCTGTCCTGTACCTACAAAACACGCTATAGATATGCAAAATGTTTTATTCCAGAGTTCGTGAAAGTTTTTAATGAATCGTGACAGATTGTTAGCTGTACTGATATTTGACACCTATTGGATATTGAGACAATAATCGCAAATTTAGTTTATGACCACGAAAGTCGATTTATGAACCACTGACTACCTTAATCGCTCTTTGCTCCTCTAAAACCAGTCCGCAGAAGTACCCAGCCTGTTAGATTGCTCTCACTTAATTATTTATTTCCATTTACTTTGCAGCAAAATTCTTCTTCCCTCAACCAGTCCATTGCTCCGCCAGAATTGAGCTCGATCATTGAGGAGAAAGACAGAATGATTCGAGAGCTGAAAGAAAAGTTGGTTGTTTCCACTCACGCTGCGCCTCCCAAAGCAAGTGTTAGTGAAGTGAGTATCCTCTTTCTCCGTTGTTGTGCCCTACCTGCCCTAGCATTAATTTTACATTGCACCAACACCAGCAAAAATTGATTCCCCTCCGAATTATGAAAGGGAGTCCTCCTTGATGATGCTGATGGTAATTGGAGCATTCCCCGTTCGTTGCGTTTTTGCAGATAGCATGGTATCTGTTACCACAGTAACTGGATCTGCGATTAGTCGTTTTTGCAGTTACCGTCGTATCTGATACAACGGTTGCTCTGCAAAAACGACAATTGCCGAAATTGCGCTCTTCGAAGTAATCCCTAAAAAAAAAAGTAATATACAGTTACATCACTATGCTCCAAACTTCTTTCTTACCAATATTACAAAATCCTAGTCTCTGTTATTGGTCATTACCAATAATATACCGTGGAAAGTGAAATGACCTTTTAAATACTGTGGTATCTGAACATTAGATATACCACGGTAACTGCGAAAACGACTTTAGACCGTGGTATCAGATACAATGGTATCTGCGAAACCGCAACTATTATTTTCCTTGACTTTGACCAAAGCTCCTGCCGTGAAACTTAAAAAGTAAAAAACAGTTTAGAAAAGCAGGATTTGTTCCAATTTAAAGGCACAGAAAAGTCAAGTTTCGGCCATCAAACCGACCTGGGGGGCTTCGATAAAGGTTCTTTGTTAACTCGAGCCCCCTCCTTGGTGTTCCCAAAGCTAGCTGGCAGGCCCTTGCCCCTTATGCACTGTAATTATGCATTTATGCACTAAAAGTTCATCTTTGGTCGTGTTTCGGCCATACTATCGGGATAGTAGTCAAAAGGTCGTGCGTTCGATTCCTACTGCCGGCACACAAACCTTTTGCTTTTTTTTCTACTAACTAAGAAGTCGAATTCTCGGAAACTGCCCGGAAACTGCAATGGTCGTAACGAGAATTTTTCTTACTCGCAGTATCGACTCAGGGTACATTCTTGATATGTCAGCTAGCTCCCCGAGTCAAGTTTGAGTCAACGGGAGCAATACATTATGGGTCTGAGATGTGATTGTATCATGAAGGGGGGGGGGGGGGGGAATGCAGTTCACTGAGTTTAGTTAGGTTATTTCAGGAGATAGTTATGCACAAGTCGAATACAACTTGGGGTCCGATATGTCCGAAACTGTATCTATAGTGCGACGCGTGCGTTTTATGTTTATTTTATTTTTGCTAATTAAATTGAAATTAAATCCGTCCTCATTTATAATACGCGTCAGTGGTGTAGCATTCTTGTTTTTCTGCAAAGTAGAGCGTGGTATCAGTGACGCGTATTATAAATGAGGATGGATTTAACTTCAGTTCAATTAAAAAAAGAAAAAAAAAAAAAAAGCACGCATGGTATCTGATGCCAATATATTATGGGGGTCCGATATGTCCGAAACTGTATCTAGTGCGAGTTAAATCCGTCCTCATTTAGAATACGCGTCACCGATCTAGGCGGTCTAGCATTCT